>JAFEUB010000474.1:0-47500 GCA_024529925.1 Ophthalmolycus amberensis
TTATGGAAAACAACAAAGTGTGTTATCATAATTATGCAGACGACACACAAATCTACATAACTATGTCACCAGGGGACTATAATCCCATACAAGGGCTGGGTAACTGCATTGAACAAATCAACAACTGGATGTGCCAGAATTTTCTTTAATTAAACAAAGATAAAACAGAAGTAATTGTTTTTGGTACCAAGGACGAACAATTGAAAATCACCGCTCAACTTCATTAAAACCCACAAACCAAGCCAGAAATCTAGGTGTAGTTATGGATTCAGACCTCAACCTGAACAGCCATATCAAGACAATTACAAAATCAGCCTACTATCACCTGAAGAATATATCAAGGATTAGAGGACTTATGTCTCAACAGGATTTGGAAAAACTTGTCCACGCATTTATCTTCAGCAGACTGGACTACTGTAACGGTGTGTTTACAGGTCTCTGTAAAAAGTCCGTCAGAAAGCTGCAGCTGATTCAGAACGCTGCAGCTCGAGTCCTCACTAAGACCAGGAGGGTGGATCACATCACTCCAGTTCTGATGTCTTTGCACTGGCTTCCTGTCCAACAAAGAATTGACTTTAAAATCCTGCTGTTGGTTTACAAAGCACTGAATGGTTTAGGGCCTAAATACATCTCTGATCTGCTGCTACCTTATGAACCATCCCGACCCCTCAGGTCGTCTGGGACCGGTCTACTTTCTGTTCCCAGAGTCAGAACTAAACATGGAGAAGCAGCGTTCAGTTTTTCTGCTCCACATATCTGGAACAAAGTCCCAGAAAGCTGCAGGTCTGCTGAGACCCTCAGCTCATTTAAATCAAGATTGAAGACCTTTCTGTTTGCTGCTGCCTTTAATTGAACCACATTCAATTAATATATTAATCAATTTCCTGCATTTCTGCATTTTACTACTGCATTTTATTTCTTACACTGTTTTTTAATGTTCTTGTGAATGTTCTTAATTGTTTTTAAATCTCCTTTTCTTTTGCCTTATGTTTTGATGCTTTTAATGGTTTTATGTGAAGCACTTTGAATTACCTTGTTGTTGAAATGTGCTATACAAATAAACTTGCCTTGCCTTGCCTTGCCTTGCCTTGCCTAAAGACAACAGCTCTGTTGGGTCTTATTACATTTGTCTGTATGATTTTTGTCTGCTCAATATCAGGCCATCAGGGCCCGATGTGAGGATTATTCCAAATACACACATCAAATATCTTCCTAACTAATTTATCGGGAGGGTAGCAATCAGACAACAGAAATTCGTTTTTTAACTGTGATATAACCTAGTGTACAGGACAAGGGCTTTGTGTATGGCTCACTAATTGGTATGGCTGCTGAGCCAATGGTCCCACAATACCTTCCACTCTTTTTGGGAGGGACAGGTACAGCAGACATACGGAAACCCGAATGTGTGGCTGTTGAGTCAACTAAAAATGTAACATTTTACCCTTTAATAGTTAACATAATCGGTGGTAACTTTCTAAACCCTTCATTTCTCATTCGAATACACATGGTATGTGGGTGTTAGCGGTGTTTGTCTAGTTTCTAATGTGTGTTTTTAATGTACAAGGTTGTCTTAGTCAGAATCTAAAGTTTACTCACCTGTGTTGTAGTGTGTGTGCGTCCAATAGTCCATCACTTCCCGCCGACTTAGATAAAGTTAGAAAGATATTGACAGATTCGGACTTCCCGGTTCAATAAATCGTTAACGAAACGTTGCTAAAATACAAACAATACCTCCCTATAACCGTAGTGAGGTTGACGACAAGCTACAACCTTCATTTAATTAAAACGGGCCGTCTTACGGACTCCTCCGAGCTGGACAATCGGCATTGGTCTCAATGTGCGGCTGGCTGCGAGACCAGTGCGCAGGGACCGTCTACAAAGTGCAATGCGGAAAACAATATTCAATAGCTTCACTGTCATGCAATGTAATGTAACCAAAATCACTTCACACATCAATGGGCTCCTCTTTGTTGTACTACAAGTGTTATTTTGAAAAAATATGATTTTGATTAATTTTGGGGAATTGTTATTGGAAAATCTTTTCAATAGATTCACTCGTGTATGATCGGTTTAACCACCAGGGGTCGATTTGGGTTGTACTACAGCAGTAATTATTGAACCTATGTTTTGTATTGTGTATGTCTTTAACAAAAATATATTACCACATTGTAATGATAAAAAATGTTTTAACATCTCATCATATGTCAGAATCAGAATCAGAATCAGAATCAGCTTTATTGGCCATGTGTGCTTACACATACATGGAATTTGTCACCGGTTTCCACTCCGCTCTCAATGTACAAACACAATGTACAAACACAAATTTACAATAAACAAGAAAAATATATGTATAAAGAATCAAAAAGGGCAGCAAAAAAAAAAAAAGTAAAACGGATGTAGGTATAAACATTTAGCTATAATCTGTGTGATATGCGGCAAAGACATAATTCATAGCAGAACAATGAATTCTTTGACCATAAACCCCATCTGGAGAGATAAGCGCTGCTGTCCTTGGACTCAGATAAGGAGTGAAACACGGCCCCCGCCAGATAAACCTTCCTTGCCTTACTGATTAATGACAACATCTGTGAGAGGGAGGGTAAAGGGAGAGGAGACGAGATAACGTTATAACGAGATAATGTTCATTAAATATGTTTTAATACTTTAAGAAGTTCCATCATGATTATTTCTCACAGAGAGGTTAAAGAGATTTTTTTTCCACCACAATATATATTCTTCGATATATATTTATTTTGTGCATAGTACTTCAAAGTTAATGCTTAGTTTCTCTGTTCTACTTTGTTGTCTTTAATGTCCTTGTTTTTATATTTTTCTCGTTTATTTGTATATTCCATCTTCAGAGCATGGAGACGTTTGTGGTCAGAGCAGTCGTTTCCTGCCACGCTATGCAATTCTGCCTTCGCAGTACATTTTACAGAAAATATGCTGAGGACATGTTAAAAACATTTTTTACCGTTACATAAGAAAACCCAGATAAACATTCAGCATTACTGCAGAGGACTAACAACAAGATGAGGCCTTATTTTGGCACCTTAAGCGTGAACAATATGACTCTGATTTCAGTATACTAGTAAACTTGGTTTATCTCTATCTTTTTCACACGTCATGTGTTCGACCAAAGAAATGTGAACAATAATTGTTATCAATCATCACAGATGGTTTTCCTGGTTCCAATTTGGTTTAGTCCGCCTTAAAGGGAGTGTGATGTGCAGTGATTTTATCAGGCAGCAACCCCACATTTTGTAAAATAAAGCCAATGCGGAAGTGTTTTAATCTGGCATTCTCTCTACTGGCCAGCAGGGGCGGCTCCTCTGATAAGTCAGATTGTATAGAAAAATCGATGACAAAATGACCCTACTTCTCACTTTTATTATCTATCACCTCAGTAAACACAAGTGTTTGTTCTTATTCGTTGGTTTAATATCTTCTTAAATACATCATGTGTTATAAAGAATCACTTCAACGTTGTAGTAGCGTTAACAAATTCAGCTGCAACCATCTGTTCATCCACTTTGTAAGCTGCTTGTGCTGGAGAAAGTGTGTTGGGAGCTGGAGCCTGGCATGCATTGGACTTTGCGTGTCTATCCAGTTCTGTAACAGGGCTAACACTTGTAAACAAACACATCCACACTTACATTCACACCAAAGGGCAATTTAGAGCTTCCAGTTCAATATGATGTGTTTGGACTGCAGAAGGAACCGAAAGCACACAGAGACGGGAGAAAGCATGCAAACTACACACAAATGGGCGGCAACACCGTGAGCCACACGGTCACACAAGTCATTTTCACACTTCTTCTCAAGGGACGAATGTTGTCAGAAGGACTCAGGATGCAAATTGAGGTTTTCAGGCCGCTATTAAGCTTCAATGATTATGTACGCAATGGCAGCGTCATGTCACGTACATCATTTTCATGCGACAAGGAGAGCATTTTCTCTGGAATAATTTCGGGATTCATTGTAATCTTTTGATGTTGCAGAGGCGTAGGCTGTGGAAAAGCACTGCGATAATGCAGTCTGGGAGACGAAACAATAATCAGGGAGCTTTGTAGGGAAATGTGCCTTGGGTGAAGAAGCTAATACTCACTGAGGACCGATGAAGATTCTGAGTTGCTGAGAAAGCTAACTACTCTCATAATTATTCCGTGCATGTGTGAATGTGTGCGTGTTGAAGTGTGTGTGTGTGTGTGTGTGTGTGTATAGGTGTGTGGTTGTGTCTGTGTGTGAGAGATTAATCATTATAGGGAGTTGTTGGGAACTAAAGGAGCGTGTTTGGGTTATCAGCATTTAAGAAACTGAATTCTTGACATCAATAGAATTATTAATGTATGTAACAATTATTAATGATTATTAATAACAACAGGGCACCACCCTGCGAACAGGGACCAATAACCAAACGATAAAACTAAGTCTCATAATTAGTGGTCACTCATAATGTCAATAGTCTGCGTATGACTACTCATTCAGTGACAGTGAAGGGTTAAATTCGAGCACAGGCTACTAGATACAATTTCATTACACACATATGCACAAGTAATCACAGACGACTGCTCCTTAAAGTATAACAGAGTTTATTCAATCAAAATAATAAATGATCAGATCAATTAATACTGCAACCAACAAACGCTATCATACAATTTTATATGCCTAATACCTAAAGTCAAATGAATAAAATGGATGAGGATGTATGTATGTAAGTGTGTGTGTGGAGGAGGGGAGCTAGGTACCCCCCTTCTTTTTTGCACATTCGTTCTACTATCTCTCCCACCGACGCCCTACTTTCTTCTTGATATAGGTCGGTTAGGTGTTGTTGGATGGCAGCGTCCCAGGTGGTCCATCCTCTTCCGTACAGGATGATCTGATGTTGGACGTTGCCTCTGTCTTTATTCGGTGTCGGTCCTCCCGATGCCGCTTGTTCTGCCGCGTCGTCCCTCTGATCCTCGCTGCCGCTCGGTGGCAATTCCTTCATCGGGGCCGCTGGCTCGTCTCTCAGGGTTGCCTCCGTCTGCCGGGCGGTCCCTGGAACGTCTGGTCCGTCTCTGGTCCTTCTCTGGTCCATCTCTGGTTCTCTGGTCCGTCTGCTTCTCTTGCATCTTGGACGATGTCTTTGTCTTTGTTGTCTCGAGTTGCCGTCCTCCCAAAGCCTCTCGTCGCGCGTTGAGTAAGGGATGGGGTCAGGCTCTGGCCCCTCTACAGGTCGGGCGATTCTGGTCGATACTCCCCGTCGCCTGCGGCGAGAGAGAGAGAGAGAGAGGTTGTTTCTGTTGATTTTTGTTTGTGTTTTTGCTCTAAATAAAGTTTCTGCTTCAGTCGCCTGTTGTTTTTGTACCGCGTGATGAACATCACAGTCTGATCAGTGTGAGGTTCGTTCTGAGGAACAGAGAGAAGGAGGTAAGGAAAGAAGGGATGAAAGAGAGAGAGAAGGCATCAAAACAAGTGAGAGAGCTTTTGAAGGAGATGAGCAGGAAGGGGGAATAAGAGATGTTATTTAAAGAGGAGGCGTTTGATTATTTCCAGCTGTGACAGTGAACGTCCAGCAGGAGGAGCTCCAGGTCGCCGTTGTGACTCCAGACAAAGATGATTTTATTTTAGGATCTGTTCACACATTTGATGCATATTGTTTCAAACACGTCTCTGCTTTGGGAATATTCTCCTCAAACTACATGAAAAAAACCAGCTGATTACAGTGAAAGCCAACAGGGAGTGAATGTGTATCGCACAATTAATCTGCTCCCAGTCTGAGAAGCTGCTGGTAAAACATGAGCACATCAAACTGGTTTTGCAGCGCATACAGATATCTAATTGTTGTATTCTCACTCCCATGATGAAGACTGAAAAACATTCTCACTGTAAATAAATATTTCTTGTGGAAAATAGTTGATTTTGAGCTCCTGTCATCTCATACTGACTTTACTTTACTAGGATCCCTTTAGCTTCATCAAACGGAGGCGATTCCATCTGGGATCCAGTCTCACACGTTAGACAACATGAACACAAGTAATAAACAACACAACCTTCCAGGTAAGCAATGTAACATTTCTCACTTCAAGAACATGTTAAATAAACCGTTGTTACAGTTGTTCAACCCCTTAATGAGATTAACATGAGACTGAGCCAGAAGGAGCTGTTTTAAGGAGACATTTTTAAAGATCTTTACCTTTTATCTCTGCCTGTACTATGGTAATACAAACGTTTATCCAAAATAAACTTTAGTTCTGATGACTGAGTAACATTTACACAGTGGGTTCTGTGAAGAGTATCTGAACACTGCTGCATCTTCATGAGGACGAACAGGCAGCACGTCACCGCGACCGGGTCTCCAACATCTGTGTGGACGAGTCGATCGGAAACTACAGACGAGAGACGAGTGCCGAAGGATCCTTCAGACTAACTGAGTCCGGAGAAGTTGGAGGAAGGAAAGTTCTGAGGACAAAGAGGCCAAGTGGGACCTGAAGAAGAACTACAGAGTGTTAAAGTTGCTTAAATTGATTTGTTTCTGTACACACTACACAACGAGCGCTGACACATCACCTTCTAAAGTTTCTTTTTACGGACAGCTCGTGAGCGAGCAGTTGCCAGCGGACATGGAGCAACTTTCACATTCTGTTGGATCCGTGTTTGTGCCCACCGGATCAATGAAAGTCCAACATTTCATTTTCTCCTTTTAGCTCCGGTTTTGGTCTCCACCAGCGCTGGAGAAAAAATGTCTGCTGCTAAACGCTTGATAAAAATAAAATGCTAAAAAAAGAAACACTTTTGCTGCGATTTAATAGCAATAAACGGATACAAAGTGATGCCGAAATAACTAGATAATGATGAGCATTTGTACAAAGTCTGAATTCATGTTTTGTTCGTTCTCTCTGCAAGAAGACAAGCAAACAACTTTAAAAAAAGCTTGTTTTGTGAATGGCGCTCGGATCGATGGGTGCTAAGCTATGCTAGCATTGTAGCTGCTCCATCAACACGTAGATCCGGCAGCATCGTTATTGTTTGTACCAGAGACAGTCTGTGGTTTATACACGTACATTTACGCACATCATTTCGCCAAGGTGTCTGCCAACGTTCCCGGGAAATAGAGACGATCTCTGGAAAAGTGAGATCCTAAAACACTGGTTCCACCAAACAGAACCAAACTGAGGTCTTCCAGATTGTAACGTTAAGTACATTCTGTCAGTACTTTTACTTGAGTAAGCTTTCAAGTGCAACACTTTAACCTGTAATAGAGTATTTTTACACATCAGTTTGTCTACTTTTACTTCAGTAAAGTATCTCAGTACTTCTTCCAGCGCTGCTTCCCGTCTGCTTCCCTCCGGCAGGCCAACTGTACGTGTTCGTAAAACATAATCAGCTTTGTTTCTGCTGATGGAAAACCGAGAGAAAAAGAGACGATCCAGACTCCCCCCTCCTCCCTCCCTCGCTCGCTTCCTTTCCTCTTCGTCCTCCTCTTCGTCCTCCTCCGTCCTCCTGCAGCCGGTCGATCGGTCGGCGTCGATGCTGAAAAAAACCCGTCAGGACGGAGGGCTCGGGGTTCCTCGCTCTGACCCCGACCGCTGCCTCGTGGCGAGCGTCGGGGCGCCACGACCCCGCCAGAGGCAGCCCAGTCTGAGAGAGAGAGAGCGCCTCCTGGAGGTCAGAGGTCGCCCCGCAGCAGCTTCACCTCCTCGCTGGCTGAGCCTCGTTAGCGCTCCTCCTCGACGCACGCACATTTCTCCTCAGCAGACCGAGCTCTGGCATTGGTCCACCGCTGCCCTGCTGGAGGGGGAGAAGGCCGAGCAAACTGGAAAGAAACTTAACAAACCAGACATGAGAAACATCCTGCGCGCATCTTCACTCGCAAGGTTTCTCGTCAATTTTTAGACCGACGGCGTCTCAAATGAATCCGGAGTGTTCTGCCGGGGTTGAGGAACTCTCTGACACAACAAACCGTCTGACACCGAGCGGAGGATGTTTCGCTAAAAAAGTGCTCGCAGAGCTAATGGAGGAGAAAGAAGAACTTCCTGCAGCAGCTCGACGGAGAATAAACCCCAGACTACGGCTGGTGCTGTCACTTCAGTCCAAGTCCCACGAAAGTTAAGAGTTACAGAGTCCTGTTCGGTCTCCGAGCTCATGTCTCAGTCGCAGAGTTGATTTCCTTTGTTGAGGTCAGTTACCGAGGCCGCGAACACATCACTGAATTCTACTTTAGCGCCTTTTTTCTGGCAGAAAAGCGACCGAAAAAAGCGCTCCGAGAACTTTTACATTTCTTTTTCTGAATATCAACTCTCTCAACATCGTTGTGTGATCTGTGCTTCATAAATAAAGTTTACTCGACTTGTTTTGTCTGACAAACATCACAAAACCCCCAAAAGATATTGAATTTACAGCGATGGAAAACACAGAAAAACAGCAAATCGTCCCTTTTGAGGAGATGGAACGTGAGGATATTGTGTAGTTTTGCTTGATAAATGACTGTCAGGAGTCATCTATTACCAGACATTCCTAGAAATGAAATGGTTCATCATCTGTGTACTCGTCTCTGAGTTTAAATCCAAGTCACTGATGTTTGAGATGCCGAGGTCGCGATCTAAAACAACGACGACGCGCCACCGCCGAGTTAATGTCCAAGTCTCAGAGGTCTCAGAGGTCACATCTAATAGATGAGCTCGTGTCCGAGTCAGCGAGGTCCAAGTCTCTGAGTAAAGGTAGGGGTCTTCATCCGATCCTTCCTCTCTGATCCGGCACCGAGGAGAGAAGATGAAGCAAAGTGGTGTCTTTGTTTCCATGACAGCTGTCCGTCCACCTCCTCTCTCCTCTCCCAACATGATGTTTGATATGAAGGGAAAAGAGAGTTTCTTACAGCTTTGTTTTGTGTGTTTCTGGCTCAAAGAAATCTCCCGATTTGTTTAATGAGGATCGTCAAGGACCTGATTTTTACCTCCGACTTGTTTTTCACAAACCAAACGCAGCAGCAACTAGACGGTCCGAGAGAACGACGTGCTCGTCTAGAAACCACATTTATCTTTGAGAGCAAATCTCTACTTCATTACTTTAATTAATAACGCTGCGATCAGACTATTAAAGAAAATATCGGCACAAACTGAAAGCTTGCTCAACCTTGCTCAAATTATTCATCATATTTTTTTTATAGAAGTACAACATAAAGCAGGTTTCTCTAAATGCAGCACTTGATGAGAGAAACCTGTTTGTGAATGTTAGTTTTACTTGTTTATAATGTGTATTATGTTGTTTTTCACCTTCATTTATGCAAAACGTTGCTACGAGGTGTAAGAGCTCTGTCTCCCTCATGTCCTTGCACGTGCCTTTTAATTGAGTGAAATGACCCTTTAAACCATGAAGTATTGTGCATATGGACAACATCATCCATGCATCTGATGGGCTGCTGCATGTAAAGACTGCGTCTGCTTGTGTTTAGTGGAGGAAGCTTGTTGTTCAGTCAGGTCAGTGAACTCACCACAGGCCTCCGTCGGGCCTCTCTGCGTTGGAGCCTGATCGATTTCTTCATCATGCCGACCGATCGGTGGATCAGCTATTAGCAGCTTGGCAGGGTCCCGTCATCGGGGGCTTCATTATCTCGTCTCCCCGCTGATTTGCATGGTGGACAGAAACCCGCGGATCAGTTCGTGAACCTCGTTGGAGAGTCTGCTTTGCGCTCTGCATCCCTGCAGCCATCCAAAGTTTTTACTCCAAAAAATGAGAGTTCCAGCATTTGGAAATGATGACGCCTACTCTGATTAAGGAAAAAAAAATAGGCTTGAACTCATTATGGAAATATATTGAACTTATTGACTATTCATGGGATTTGCCTGCAAACGAGGAGACAGTCTCCGGATGCTGTCTGTGGTGTTGTGAAACACAGAGAGGTGACGTTTCTTTTGCTCCCTTAACGGGGTTTGAATCAATCAGCAATTATTTGTTCTGGATGAGTTCAATTACAACGTGAAACATGTGACAAGTCGAGACAGTTATACTTATCTCCAATAAATCCCATAAAAAGACCAAAACTAACAATCAACGAGAGGTCCTTCAGCATACAGCCATAGCATGTGGACAGACAGACAGATGAGAGCACACACACCTGAACACATGATCTCCCCACAGGTTCTGATGGAGATAATAATAAAATAATAATAAAACGATTGGCTGGATGAGATTCAGCTGCTTTGGTTTCAGGGTCCTGGTACTGTGTGCATGCTGGGACACTTGATTGGAGTCATTGTTAAAGGTTCTTTAAAGTGAATCCAAAGCTTCATGTCTTAAAGCTGCATTCTCTCGAGTGTCCACCAGGGGGCGACTCCTCTGGTTGTATAGAAGTCTATGAGAAAATGACTCTACTTCTCTCTTGATTTATTACCTCAGTAAACATTGTAAACATGAGTTTATGGTCTCAATCTCTAGTTTCAAGTCTTCTTCAATACAGCATGATGTTCATTTAGTACATTATGGTCCATTTAGAGTCACACAGACCATAAAGCAGGCTTTAGGGCGGGGCTACACAGTGATTGACAGGTCTCGACCAGCGACGTATACAGCGTCTCTATGTCGCTTTTGTTTTGTACATTTTGTACGTTTTTCTCTTAATATTTCTTACAGGGCAGCCTCCTAACAAAATCAAATCACTCTAACTTATTTATGAGCCAATCAAAACCTAAGATTGCTTCTGTTATTTTTTATACTCGAGGCCATGGGGGCTTCTTAGTTTTTTTCCCCTCTAGTAGGTCGCTTCAAATGAACCGACCTTTTCCACAGGTGCATCCAATAACATGAATAATGGCTGCATTCCATTCAGGTGAGCAGGGTCCTGGGGTGAGCCTCTGCTGACTCACTGGTGCGGGCTCAATGGCACTCTGTCATTAAAATGTCTGCAATTAAAAACGGTAAACAGCGTGCGCTAACTTCTCGTGTTGTTTCGGATGCTTCTGGGGGCTGAAACATTTTGGGACCCGTGCAGACCTCGGGGCCCGAGGCGAGGCCAAGGCCGGCAGGGTTGGAGGTGCTGCAGTGCCATCCGTCAGCTGCCAGAGCTCTAATGATGCAGCAGAGTCCTAACCAAGCGTGAGATGTCATTACACAGATGGAGCTCCAGAGGAGAGGGAGTCTGTTTGTCTGTCAGTCTGCATCTGGGTTCGTCTCTCTGTGCGTGTGTGTGTGTGTGTGTGTGTGTGTGTGTGTGCATGCCATCATTATCTGAGGCAGTGTAGCTGTAAAGCAGCAAAGAGTCTTAACGTGGTGAACGCCTCCTTCTGTAGCCTAGAGGTGAACAGTTTGGAAAGTTCAAACCTTTTTTAACCAAAACACATAAATGAATCTCTCGGAGAACAACTTGGTACATTAGATAAGTGTTGATGTGTTTGTTTTGTTGAAACAGAATAAAAGTCAGAATTATCATTTAAAAGAACGATTGACATCAAAGGAAAACACTCAGCTGACTGCAGCATCACACAGTCACCACTTTCACCTCCTCCACCAAAAACTGACTCGTAAACTTCTTTTTAATTGCTGCGCTCAGTGTTTGAACTCTGCACCGCGAGCGCCCGCCGTCCTCATTATGAGGAAGAGGTGAATTGTGGGTAGAATCTGAGCGCTGATGTTTCAGGAGGCAGGAAACAGAGAGACGAAAGAGGAGGACGGACGTGATGGGAGTGGAGAAGGAGGTGGAGGAAACAGGAAGACAAAGATAGACAGAAGGAGATCGGGGAGGATGAATGAGGAGGGAGGAACGTGAGGAAGAAAGATGGAAAAGACGAAGAGGAGGAAGAGGAGGGTGGTGGAGGGAATGGAGGCAAGAATGATGGAGAGAGATGGAGAATAATCAGCTGTCAGTGAAAAGATGAACATCTGTAAGGAAAGACAATGACGGGATGGAGAGAGAAACAACGTGACTCAAACATCAATCACGTGACGAGGTTTCCCGTTACAGGGGATGGTGCTGAATGAGTGAAAATCTTTCATCTTTATTTTATTTATTCTTTGGTCACAAAGCTTCAGCTGAATGCCATGCGTCCCTTCACACTGTAAAAAAACATTATCAAATATATTTAAAAATAAGGCTTTTATTAGATTACATCATGTTGAGTTCATTTCAGTTCATTTTCAGAACAAACCTGAATATGTTTAACACATTACACAATATATTACATTAAGGCTTCACAGGAAACAACTTAGTTATGTTTAATAAAAGATGGTGAAATACTTGAAGGAAAGATCATCGTCTGGGTTAGAATAACGACATCATTGCTGTTACATAAGCACTCAAGTTACGTGACAGTTAAATCAACGTTGGCTTTGAATCTCACGGGTTTCCTCGCTGAAAGATCTCTGTTTTATTTTATTTTTTTTATTTTTTTATTTTTCAGGGACAATGCACACAAATCAACAGTTACACTGTAAGTGAGCCAGACTTAGCCAGAGAGGCTAACTTCCATCTGCTGTCCCCGGCCAGATGTTTCAAGGCAACTAAAATAACAAAATCTCAAATTGAAACGGAGTTAAAATTCATTGAGAAACAGACAGCAACATATAGACAAAACCGAAACACAGCAAAAGAAAAGTACGACATTAAAGCAGAGCAGACATTTGTTGGACCCATCTACCTCCACTCCTCTTGTGGTCTTTACATTTCATTCTTCATACTTCATTACATTGATATCCATCCGGTGCATTGTTTTTAGGTATCGCTAATGATGCTGGATGAGACCAGCCTGAACTGTGTTGATTAAAAAGTACAATATGTACCTGTGAAGGAAACGCATGAAGGAAGGTCCCAGCACTGTATCTAAACGCAGTACTTGTGTAACTGCACGTGCTCTGCCCTCAGCACTGCGATGTGTGTGGTAGAAATGGGACAGCGAGGCGCTTGGAGCTGCCTGCTGGCTGTTCAAATGCTGTGCAGGCCTGCAGCGAGCTGAGATCCAGTCTGAATCCCAAACACACATCCTGCCTCAGCAGGATGCACCTTCATCCACACGTTCAGGCGTCACAGGTTGTGTTTTTAGCACAATAAAACGTCAAGTAAAGACAGAATTCTGTGTCATATTTGGAGGGTAAAATCTGCTGTTTTATCCTCATCATCAGCGAGGGGGAAAGGGGGGCTGATGGGAAACGCGGTCTTTTTGACGAAACACAGACGATGACGGGCAACATATCGTGTGCTCCGGCTGCAACACTTGATTACAGGGAGCCAAAGTGAAGCCCTCTGAGATCTGCCACAGGCCAACGAGCATCTGCATATTTCTACATAAATTAGCTTTCTTTTTTGTTGTTGGCTGGTTTCTTCACTCATATCTCACTGGTATCAAGTGTTTCACATCGGTGGCTTCAGGGGGAGGAACAGGAGCTTCCTCTGTGATTCAGTCCGCAGTTCATGCGGGGGATAATTATTATGTGGGCGCGTCGTAATTGACTTAAGATATGAGAAATATCGACAGTGATCTCTGTTTTTAACGCTGGGACATTTCCACACAAAAAGAGATGTTTCGTTGGGGTGACCTTTTGCAGTCGATTGGTTTTTATCGGTGACCTTAGATTCAGACCCCACTGTGACATGCTGCCAGCATCCTAGTATACGCAGCAATGATCCACAGACTGTGTAGTGATAAGTAGAAGGTATGTTTGATAGATTCTCGCAGCGCTGGGGTTCTGTAATCGTTTTTGTTTCGATTTGATTGGTTTTGTGCTGCTTTTGTGTCTGGAGAAAAGAAAGCAGTGACAGGCGAGGGTGTGGGTTTGGTTTCAGCGACTCGAAAATTAAAATGGATCTAGTTGTCATGACAGATCGGGCGTGCTTTGGGTGGTAAGCAAAGGCATCCCGAGAGGCAAAAGTCAGGGCAAAAAAAAGACTCACAAATGACTCATTACCTACGCGTAACAGTGAGCATTATGCCCACAGTAACGACTGCAGGCAGATGAGTGTGTGATCAACATCTTGAGACTTTTTCAACAGCTTCTCTCGTCTACAAGTAAGTAAGTGATACCCAGGCGGCAACCGCCGGTTCTGAAACGTGAAGTCAAAGCTTCATGTGTTAAAGCTGCATTCTCTCTAGTGTCCACCAGGGGGCGACTCCTCTGGTTGTATAGAAGTCTGTGAGAAAATTACTCTACTTCTCTCTTGGTTTATTACCTCAGTAAACATTGTACACATGAGTTCATGGTCTCAATCTCTAGTTTCAAGTCTTCTTCAATACAGCATGATGTTCATTTAGTACATTATGGTCCATTTAGAGTCAAACAGACCATAAAGCAGGGGATGCTTTAGGGCGGGGCTACACAGTGATTGACAGGTTTCTACCTGAGACGTATACGGCGTCTCTACGTCACTCCTCCTCAGTCCAGATATGGTCACTTCCTGTTCACTGGTTGCAAAAGAACAAGATGGCGACGAACAAAATACCGAACTCAAGGCTTCAAAATCAACAAACCAATAGGAGCACTGAGCACTCTTCTGCCTTCACCAATACAATCTTTTATTTCCTATAAGAAAAATAAATGATAAATGACAATGACAAAGTAAAACGGTAACATTTAGTATTTTTGATAGATATTTGGGACGGTGGCATAAAGACATACATTGTCTGGATCCTTGTAGACCAGCTGCTAATCAAACTACAAAGGGATCTATATCTGTCACTATGGATCATCAATGATCAGAATTAGTATCGGCTGCAAAAAGAACGTGATCGGGGATCTAAAAGTTATATTTACTCCCTTTTTTTTTGTGCAGATCCGATCTGTGACTCTGATCTGTGATACGATCAGAACCGTGAGTTTTATGATCCGCAGCTAGGAATGACCATTTAATTATGGAGAAATACTTCCAGGGGCTTTGAATTAAATCTTAATACGAGAAGGCAGGAGACTGGAAATCATAATCAGACGTTTGAGTGTTGCGATATTGTTTCTCTTCATTTAAGGCAGCTTCCTTCAGCAACGCAGACAGACAGCGCCGTCTCCGTCTATCTGTCTCTCAGCTGTATTAAATGTTAATCAGCCTCCTGCAGACTCAGCTGCTCTCTCCGGCTTCGTGTTTCTTAATTCAGCTCCAAATCGTCTCCTCATTCTGTATGCAGAAATCAGCCTAAAAAAAGAAAAAGAAAACCCTTTTTTCAAAGGGAAAAACCCTGCAGAGAGACACGCCACGCTCCCTAAATGCAAGGTAGATAGACAGAGAGCTATTGATAGAGTTGGTCCTGAGGGTGCCACCAGAGGAAAGGCCATGATGGGGTCATCCTCTGGGGAGCTTAAAGGCTGCCAAAACATTTCATGGTAATTTGCCCACTATTGCTGCCGATGTTAAACTTTGCCCTGATGGTGTCTCCAGAGGAGAGTTTAAAGGGTCACCAAAAATGATTGTGGTTCATCCTCTGGGGATATATTATTGTCCACAGCATATTTCATGTTGTTTTTGGTCGGTGGTTGTTGTGAAGAACATCTCTCTGTGAGCAGAGCAACAATAGCATCACATTAGAGTCGTGTTTGTGTCTGTAAGGCCCACAGTCACTCTGCTTTTAGCTCTGTTTTGGTCTCCACCAACTCATGAGGAAAACTATTTAGCTCCTAAATGCTCCACTTGTGTCACCGGCTCGTCTCTAACTTCGTCCATCTGCTATTTGCTGCTGGGCAGGTAGCGTAGTGAGTCAATGTAGTCTCATAAATACATCGAGGACATAGAGCAGTGGTTCTCAACTGGTCTGGCTGCGGGACCCACCATCACCCCTTAATGACAAGCCGGGACCCACTACCCAAATTATATATATATATATATAATTTGGGTATATCTATATTCAAGAAGTCTAGTAGTAGTAACGTCTCTGTGTAGTAAACAACTGTCAAATCAAATAAAGAAAGTACACATCAATTATATTTTACCAAATATTAATCTCATTTTTCAAATTTAACTGGATGGATTATAAATAATACATAGAAATACATGAATAAATGTTCTTCTCATTTCAAGTAAAATAACGGCTGGATTAAAAAATAAATTACGTAACGAAATTCAATTTAGAAAACTTATTTTCACTGAATTGCCCTGCAGCTTTAAATTCAGTTCATTCAGGGTGAAGTGAAAAAGCCACAATATTATATTTTTCTCATCTTCTAAAAAGAGAAATTAGTGTTGGAAGAATTCACCTCTATGAGTCTGTCCAGTCAGAGTCTAATGACTCTGGTCTCTCTGGACATTTCTCTCTTTTGGAGATCATCCTATGATTTGACTTTCACATCTCACACAACAGTCCTGCTCTGCTGTCTGTATCATCTTCTCTCCCAGTGTGTCACGGTGTTTGTACATCTCACTCGTCAGGAAACTTGTCAGAATACTCATATATATTCACGTGATGTGATTCACAACCATTGGTCGGTGTTTTTCCTGCACTGCTGAACAAGTCCCGTAAATGCTGGAATAATTCCGCTGCATGAAAGAAATGCCCTTCAAAATAAAATCACAATGTTCTTTTTTTTCTCGTTTTTTTTTTGTCAGACCCACCTGTTGAGAATCACTGACATAGAGGATGTCCGTGATGACATCACGGATTCTTTGCCTTTAATGTCAGGACTCCATGGATAGAATGTTGTCATGATGAGATCACGGAATGTTGTCATGGTGACATTCCGGAATGTTGTCATGATGTCAGGACTCCATGGATAGAATGGTCTCTTTATGACATCACGGATTATTTGCCTTTGATGTTGAAGTGCCAAGCCTATATAGTCCTGTACATACCCTCACACTTGTCAGAGCAGCATCAAATTGGTTAAGACACACACTTGACAATTGCATTGGCAAATACAGTATTTCACATCACATCAAGTTGGTTCAGAAACACATTTAACAATTGCAATGGGAAACGCACTGAGAATGAGAAAACATCGAGAGATGATGGAGGAGCACCAGAAGAAGGCTGAAAATGAGCTGAAAAATGTACATCTACAATGGCAAGAGAAGAAGTCTTCCCTCAAAGCACTCCAGCAACAAAACTGTGACCCCTTTCACTCCCAGGTGCAGGTCATCGCATCCGAACGAGCACAAGAGCAGGAAGCAGAAAAACAGACGCTGGAAACAGCCGAGGCTTTCCATAAAGCCCAGATGGATGAACAGAGCGCGGAGACAAACAGGATCGCAGCAGCTCTGAAAGAAACACAGGATCTGCTGGAGAATGAGCATCATGTTCTGCCTAAAACTACCACCGAGGAGGAGATGGAGGTATTTAAGAACTTCTGTCAGGCTACAGTTGATGAACTGTCAGATGAGAACAGTAAGCTCAAGGCAGATTTTATCAAGGCTGAGAATAAGCTGAAGAATAGAGATCAACTGTGGCAACAGCAAAGGTTTTCCTCCCGAGACCAGAATAAAAAAGCCCAGGTGAAGATCACAGCTGATTCTAGAAGACTGGAGAGGGAGGCTAAGCAGACACTGCAGAGATTCCAGGCAGCCCATGAAGGCCAGCTGGAGGAACAGAGAGCAGAGACCAGCAAGATCTTGGCAGTTCTGAAAAAGACTGAAGCTCAGTTAGATGCTGAGTCTCTCCATATTCTGGAACTGGCATCCCGCAATGCAGACCTGGAAAAAACCTGCAGGGACCTCAATCATGCCCAGCTGGAGACCATAGCTACTCTTCAAACAATACAGAAGGAAGCTACGAAGCTGGTCAAAAGAAACTGGGCGTCCCAAGCCCAGCTGGAGGAACAGAGAGCAGAGACCAGCAAGATCTTGGCAGTTCTGAAAAAGACTGAAGCTCAGTTAGATGCTGAGTCTCTCCATTCTCTGGAACTGGCATCCCGCAATGCAGACCTGGAAAAAACCTGCAGGGACCTCAATCATGTCCAGCTGGAGAAATGAGCTACTCTTCAAACAATATAGGAGGAAGCTACGCAGCTGGTCGAAAGAAACCGGGCGTCCCAAGCCCAGCTGGAGGAGCTGAGAACGGAGACAAACATGATCAAAGCAGCCCGGAAAAAGACAGAAGATCTGTTAGAAACTGAACGTTTTGTTTGGCAGCAAGAGAAGTCTAACCTCAAGGCCACCGAAGAAGATCTTCAGAGCCAGATCACCAACTTGCAGAAGAAGAACAAATTGTTCTTCAACTTCTTCTAATGCCCGGCTCCCCCTGGTTCCAGATCCTTGAGGATCTGGAGCCAGTGGTTCTTACCCCCTGGTTCTTACCCCCTGGTTCCAGATCCTTGAGGATCTGGAGCCAGTGGTTCTTACCCCCTGGTTCTTACCCCCTGGTTCCAGATCCTTGAGGATCTGGAGCCAGTGGTTCTTACCCCCTGGTTCTTACCCCCTGGTTCCAGATCCTTGAGGATCTGGAGCCAGTGATTCTTACCCCCTGGTTCTTACCCCCTGGTTCCAGATCCTTGAGGATCTGGAGCCAGTGGTTCTTACCCCCTGGTTCTTACCCCCTGTTTCCAGATCCTTGAGGATCTGGAGCCAGTGGTTCTTACCCCCTGGCTCCAGATCCTTGAGGAACTGGAGCCAGGGGTAAGAACCACTGGAACCACTGTTTGTATATTAACTGTTTGCCAAACTCACTTACAAGTAATTGGTGGAGGAAAAATTATTCAGATGCTTCACTACAGTAAAAGTACTAATACCATACTGATGAAACAATCCACGACGAGTAAAAGTCCTGCATTCGAAACCTTAGTCAATTATGTTATAATAAGCAAGGTGTACTTAAGAGTACTAAAAGTAGAAGTACCTGTGCAGTAAAATGTACCCTTGGGGATCTGGAGCCAGGGTTAGGAACCACTGTTTACAAAGCTGGTCATCTCGTGGTCTTCAAACTGACTTCAAAAACATTTGTCTTCGGATCCACGATATGTTATGTTATGTTTATTTTATTTGATATGGATATCACAGTAGCTCTACTTCCAGCCTCTCCTCCCATCCTTTCTTCTCTTCTCTTCTCTTCTCTTCTCTTCTCTCCTCCGTGTTCACTTCCTGAAGTTCAGTCAGAGTTTCTCCTTGTTGTCACATGACTGCTGGTCTCAGATGAATCAATCATGACTTCATTAGAATTGTAACATACATTTATGCACAAAGCCCAGATGCACTGTGTTACGTAAGTGTTTGGAGCGAAATGCTAATTTACAGCACCTGTCCACAGGAGGCTTTAAAAAAAAGAAAGAAGTTAAAATAGAAAATAAAGAAGTGTGACGACCCCTTCCTTCCACCAGGGGTCTGTGTCTGTTTCCTCTCAGGTTGTCTTCCAGGATGTTACAGTAATCGGCCACTGATACACCTGAGTTGGGTTGGTCCCAGCTATAAAGGCTGCCCCTCTTCTTCGGCTGTGGTGCCTCTCTGCGCCTCTCCTCTCTGACGTCCTGTGTGGAGGACCTGGCTGATTGTTTGTTTTAGTTTAGTTTAGTTTCTGGTTCATTAAATAAATGTCTATTTATTACTTTTATCACTCGTCTTGTCTCCCTTATGTTAAGACTTTTTGAGCCGGGTCGTGACAGAAGTTAAAATAGGAAAAAAAGAGAAAATAAATCCACACATACATACATAGAGTAAAAGTGTGTACAGGGGTGTTAGGTGTGAGAACAATGGTGTTTCTCTTTTAGCCATGATTTATTAATACCTCTATTAAAAACATTAAAATGTTGTTGCATTTTCAACTCAGTTGGTAGACAGTTCCATAGTTTTTCTCCTTTAACAGAAGACTGATTGTCCAAATGAGGTTTTGCGTAATGCAATGCGACAGTTCCCGTTTGCTGAGGCCCGTGTGTTCACTCTGCTGGTGTGCTGCTGTCTTGTAACAAATTCATTAAGCAGGGAAGGAGCATGACCATGTAGGCATTTAAAATAGGCTTTAGGTTGGAATAACTTATGAAGCTTTCAAAGCTGAACATATTGTGTTTTTCTAAGATCTGACAATGGTGCCACCTCATTGGTTTTTTGTCCATACTTTTTAATGTCTGGTGATAGTGATATGATGGGTTGTATAGTTGATTGTGAGGCTTGTGACCAGGTAGTGATGCAGTATGATAGGTGTGAGAATATCATGGCGTGCATGTAGAGCTGAGCTGTACTGAATGGCAGATATTTTCTGATGAATCTGAAGCAGTTGAGATTTGATTTAACTTTTTTGCTGATATTACGCATTTGTTTATCAAATCTTAGATGAGAGTCTAAGATGATTCCTAAGTGCTTCACATTGTCACCCTCACTGATGACCTCATTCTTTATTTCTACCATAAATCTTGCATTTTCGTGTCGTTTACATGTTGAATAACAAATTGAAACTGTTTTTTTTACATTCAGTGTTAAGTGAGAGGACTCAAGCCATTGCGATACAGAATGTAAGGATTCAGTAAGCTGGTCAGCGGCCTTGCTCGATGTTCTGGCAGATGTATAAATAACTGTATCATCGGCATACATCTGGCAGCCAACCCCAGGACAGCTCTCAGGTAGGTCGTTGATATACATGCTAAATAGCACAGGACCTAGAACTGACCCCTGGGGTATCTTCACCTCAAAACAGGTTTATGATATAAAAACAAGAAAAACGGCCATCAGAAATGAACCAAGCACGAAGCACTGTGTGCATTCAAATCCAAAAAGAGGTCATCTGATGGGAAAACACCATATTTTTCCCAACTTTATCATGAATGAGGGACACGGTTTGAAAATGTCACAACAGCCAGAGCCCAAAACCAGACCATGTTTTTTTATTGTGTCAAAAAAATCTCAGAACACAACAGCAGAGTTAAATGATCAAATGAATGAACAGTAAAGTCTTCATGAAGGTACGATTTATTGCCTAGCTGTTGTATTAGGCTGCATACTTATAAGAAAACACAATTGAACAAAAACATTTGTTAATTTCTCATTCATTTAAACATTTTCATTTTCAACCGCTTTATGTAGACGTTCCACCACAGAACAAAATGAAGACAGGACTTTCCACAGAGCTGTGACGGTGACCATGAAGCTGCTGTTTTCCTTTAGAAACTCAGATAAGGCATTCAGTAGAACAAAAAATATGATAAAAAAAATACACGATACATGCCCAAAGTTTGTGTTTTTGTGTCCCTGTATAGCCCTTAAGTTTTTAGACATTCATCTCCTTAATACATTTTATTTGTAAGCGCTTAAATAAAAGGTATTATTATTATTATATGTATTAGGAGATGAATGTCTAAAAGCGTAAGGGTTGTACAGGGATTGTTAGTTTTAACAATTCTTTGGCAGATGAAGCGACTGCTGCCAGTGTTAAAAGAGTACCTTCAAGGTGCGTCCGCTGTCTGACAGTTTTCTCACAAGTCACAGGACTTTACAGTAAAACTGGCAGATGATGATGTCTTTGCATACAAAAAAGTCCAAAAGGTATGAGATCATCTTTGAATATATGTTTGAATGGTCTTGATCAACTTGCCTCAAACCTTTTCTTTGTAGCATGTTTCCTACACGTGGAAGATCAGCTAAAGGCAGAATGTCTTCTGTGTTATATCTCGCGTATCTATCTCTCACACGGTTTGTTAGTCAGGCCCGAAAACATTCAATCCTATTTCAACGTCTTTAAAGAGAACAGAATCTGTTCTCGCTGCGGAGACTTGCCAGTCGTTGAGTACTCAGCATTCATCCGGCTGGGCAGTCATTTATACAACATGGTTTTGACGGGATAATACTTTTTAATCTCTTGGGATCAAAAACACTTGGAAGTGACGGGACAGAATGTTCCTCAGCATCCACAAGGACTGAAGTTGAGTGCTTAAGTAAGGACACGGGGCCGACACTGTAATGCTTGACTGTTTGATGTGAAGAAGAAATCAGATCAACATCTTCTTAAAAAGAATCATCAAGGACCTGTAGTGAAATGGTGCAGACGGCAGCTGCTGTTCTCCAGTCCACAGAGGAAAGTGGATTTGGCAATTTTAGTCGGCAACCCGTATAAAAGGTGCCCTCAGTAGAGAGATGTCCTCCAGGTGAGTCTGCAACGACCAACGACCACTGCTGCGATGTGTGATTGAATCAACGACCACAATTGGCTAACCCCTCGTCTACACACATGTATTTCAAACTCAAAAAACAAGCAGCAATGTATGCATGCAATCAACTTGAAGTCATCGTATAAAAGATGTCATATACGATCTTGCAAAAAATCCGTTAGCTGTGAGCCAAACACAACGTCTTAAACAATAAAAGTGAGCTGTTAGGTATGCAGCAGTGTCTGAACTGGTGGTACCGTTAGCCGTTAGCCAAACACACCAGGTGTCGGTTTAAGGGTAGTAAGTGAGGAGTCAGCAGGCAATGAATGGCTGAATAAAACAGGTAGTTATAGATGTTTTAAGAAAGCGTGAGTCACCGCAACCACAAGAGATCCTCGAGCATGCAGCCATAACTGGGAACCCAAAATATTATGCAGTTTGCTGCAGCAGAATGCGAGATTCTCTAAAGCTGTTTCACATCTCCTGAAAACTTCTCTCTCCAGACTCCGGGCGGTTGTGGTGAAATTAAACCTGGAGCGACACAGATGTGGACGTTGACACGTTTTACAGCTTGAGATGAAGTCTTTAGGTCATGCTGTCCTCCACTGCAAACAAATAAAATAAAGGATCAAATGTTCCAGACTCCAGACTGTTCCAGATTTAATCAGTTTACATGTTCATGCAGTTTCTTTAGCAATAATATCAGATCAAGTGATACGTTTTATAATATGATGGTCTGTGAAAATCCCCAAAAAAGAAGCTGCAGCAGGAATTTGAGACTTCATGTTCTGCCTTGTCTCAGCAGTGTCTCTGCCTCTAACGACTCATCGCTTGGTAATGCTGATCAAACTGCAAAGGATGAGATAAATATATTAGTGGAGGGAAAGGCTGGAATAATCCAAAGTTCACATAAAACAAAGTCAAGTCAAAAGTGCTTTGGAGCACTCACAGATATGTTAACATTTAGAATAGACTAGCAATTCACCTTTTACAGCAACACTAAAGCTACAACAGAAATCAAATCATGCAAGCGTGTTAAATAAGATTAAGACCGTCATTTTAATAAAATATCACTGTTTGCCTTGAAAACTCATTCTCACTCCTGCCTGCGTTCACACGTCGTAAGGTCATAGAAATACAATGAGTAGAACGGACATCGATGTTTGTCTTGGTCGTTTTACTAGTTCAAAAGAAAATAGTGCTCAACACTGCGCATTGACCGTAGTATAACATAACAGTTAGCCCGCTACATCGATCAGTTCTTCACAATGACGACGGTACACGTACAAACTGCCGCTGCTCTGATCCCGTTACATCGGTTTGAATGTGAATGTCCGTTCTACTCTCGTTCTATTTCTATGCCTGCTGCGATAAAACACCGCTGACTTCCGTGTGTTCATGCATCAAGGTGCCCGCGCGAGTGAGAGGAATTCAGCGGTTTTATGAGCTCATGATTTATTCATATTAAATATTTTTCAGTGAACAAAACGTGGCTAAACCCACTACAACTGAACGCCCACTACTAGCGAGAGTGGCCTTCTGCGGCCTGCTCTGCCTGCCGCCATTATGGCGCTAGAGAGGGGGAGACCGTAGTCTGCTCGTTTAACTGCTCTCCTACTGTTTTTTAGTGCATACAGTTCATACGGAAGCCTTCGGCGCTGCGTCCAAGCCGTATTAATGACAGTACCCTGATCTCTGGTCTGCTCTATAATGCTAACCACGTTGGCTACCTAGCTTGCTGGCTAGCCTACCAGCTAGCCTGTGTTGCCTTCGATCTTATTAAAAACGGAACAGTCGTGTGGCTAAGTTATCACGTCTGTTCCACACATTGTGGTCATTATTACAGAATGGAAGCCTTCATTGACAGCGAGGTACATTCTAAACTACTACAACAAAATATATTATTACGTGGGCGCGTCGTAATTGACTTAAGAAATGAGAAATATCTACAGTGATCTCTGTTTTTAACGCTGGGACATTTCCACACAAAAAGAGATGTTTCGTTGGGGTGATCTTTTGCAGTCGATTGGTTTTTATCGGTGACCTTAGATTCAGACCCCACTGTGACATGCTGCCAGCATCCTAGTATACGCAGCAATCAGTGGCGGCTGGTGGAAAATGTTCTAGGTAGGGCCATCCTATCAATTTCAGCAAACATCCCAGTATGATTTAATGCAAAAAAAATGTAAGTATCAAACACGCATTATTACTTGGCAGTTAAATATATAACATGTATTCCAACACGAAAACAATCAGTAAATAACACTTATATAATATAACATAACATGTTCATTTATTGAGATGCCCCTATGGACCTTGTTATAGGAGGTAAAGATCAGGAGAAGTAAACATGAAGTGTAATTATGAATACTGATGTTAAATTAAGCTATGATGAGTTTTCACTGTTAATTTAACATCTCTATTACATGTTGATGCCTCCATGACCAAGTTAAGCAGATGAGACTGAGGACAGCTATGTAGAAGAAAAGATGTTCACTTTGCATAATATGTAGCTTGACAGAGTTCTCATGTGTGTCCTGGTGTTCTCATGTTTCCTTACCTCCTCATCCCTCACTCCCTACCCTGGTGTTGTCATGTTTCCTTACCTCCTCATCCCTCACTCCTGTAACTGTCCGTGCTGGATCTGTCCCCGTTGTTTTAAAAAGCTAAATAAATGATTAGCATGACGTCATCCAGCTAGCCAAACCTGTCTGGTGTACAGCTAGTACAGAAGCTTCGCATGTACTGCTTCCCTTTCCTGCGAGTCTGCTGTCTGATTCTGAGGTCAGGCTGATCTGATATCAGTTCTTTGGCTGCAGAATCTCCGCCAAAGTTCTCTCAAACGGGTCTTGGAGGAGCTAGTGCTCGCGCTGGCGCGGGCGCCTGTAGAGACTTCTCCTGACGAGAACGCGCAGCTAGGGGGGCCTGATGGTTCTGGCCCACAGCTGAATCTATTTGAGGGCGCTGATTGGCTAAATTGTATGTCACTCATTTATATCTTGAATCAGCAATTGGCTAAACTGCTTCATAGACCCGCCTCTTTTGGGCCAAAACGATTGGGCCCCCCAAGCTGCGCGTTCTCAGAGTGTCGTGCACACAGACAGAGAGGACGAGCAGGAAAAGCATATATTTTGCGCAGATATCATATTTTACACACATTACTGGGTACATTCCACAGTTCAAAAACACAAATATTGACAATTTGTATAATTTATGATTATTATAATAATTTTTTTTTTTGTGTGGCTCATGGTGGGGCCATGCCCCATGGCCCTCTATTGACCAGCCGCCACTGGCAGCAATGATCCACAGACTGTGTAGTGATAAGTAGAAGGTATGTTTGATAGATTCTCGCAGCGCTGGGGTTCTGTAATCGTTTTTGTTTCGATTTGATTGGTGTTGTGCTGCTTTTGTGTCTGGAGAAAAGAAAGCAGTGACAGGCGAGGGTGTGGGTTTGGTTTCAGCAACTCGAAAATTAAAATGGATCTAGTTGTCATGACAGATCGGGCGTGCTTTGGGTGGTAAGCAAAGGCATCCCGAGAGGCAAAAGTCAGGGCAAAAAAAAGACTCACAAATGACTCATTACCTACGAGTAACAGTGAGCATTATGCCCACAGTAACGACTGCAGGCAGATGAGTGTGTGATCAACATCTTGAGACTTTTTCAACAGCTTCTCTCATCTACAAGTAAGTAAGTGATACCCAGGCGGCAACCGCCGGTTCTGAAACGTGAAGTCAAAGCTTCATGTGTTAAAGCTGCATTCTCTCTAATGTCCACCAGAGGGCGACTCCTCTGGTTGTATAGAAGTCTATGAGAAAATGACTCTACTTCTCTCTTGGTTTATTACCTCAGTAAACATTGTACACATGAGTTTATGGTCTCAAGCTCTAGTTTCAAGTCTTCTTCAATACAGCATGATGTTCATTTAGTACATTATGGTCCATTTAGAGTCAAACAGACCATAAAGCAGGGGATGCTTTAGGGCGGGGCTACACAGTGATTGACAGGTTTCTACCTGAGACGTATACGGCGTCTCTACGTCACTCCTCCTCAGTCCAGATATGGTCACTTCCTGTTCACTGGTTGCAAAAGAACAAGATGGCGACGAACAAAATACCGAACTCAAGGCTTCAAAATCAACAAACCAATAGGAGCACTGAGCACTCTTCTGCCTTCACCAATACAATCTTTTATTTCCTATAAGAAAAATAAATGATAAATGACTATGACAAAGTAAAACGGTAACATTTAGTATTTTTGATAGATATTTGGGACGGTGGCATAAAGACATACATTGTCTGGATCCTTGTAGACCAGCTGCTAATCAAACTACAAAGGGATCTATATCTGTCACTATGGATCATCAATGATCAGAATTAGTATCGGCTGCAAAAAGAACGTGATCGGGGATCTAAAAGTTATATTTACTCCCTTTTTTTTTGTGCAGATCCGATCTGTGACTCTGATCTGTGATACGATCAGAACCGTGAGTTTTATGATCCGCAGCTAGGAATGACCATTTAATTATGGAGAAATACTTCCAGGGGCTTTGAATTAAATCTTAATACGAGAAGGCAGGAGACTGGAAATCATAATCAGACGTTTGAGTGTTGCGATATCGTTTCTCTTCATTTAAGGCAGCTTCCTTCAGCAACGCAGACAGACAGCGCCGTCTCCGTCTATCTGTCTCTCAGCTGTATTAAATGTTAATCAGCCTCCTGCAGACTCAGCTGCTCTCTCCGGCTTCGTGTTTCTTAATTCAGCTCCAAATCGTCTCCTCATTCTGTATGCAGAAATCAGCCTGAAAAAAAGAAAAAGAAAACCCTTTTTTCAAAGGGAAAAACCCTGCAGAGAGACACGCCACGCTCCCTAAATGCAAGGTAGATAGACAGAGAGCTATTGATAGAGTTGGTCCTGAGGGTGCCACCAGAGGAAAGGCCATGATGGGGTCATCCTCTGGGGAGCTTAAAGGCTGCCAAAACATTTCATGGTAATTTGCCCACTATTGCTGCCGATGTTAAACTTTGCCCTGATGGTGTCTCCAGAGGAGAGTTTAAAGGGTCACCAAAAATGATTGTGGTTCATCCTCTGGGGATATATTATTGTCCACAGCATATTTCATGTTGTTTTTGGTCGGTAGTTGTTCTGATGGACATCTCTCTGTGAGCAGAGCAACAATAGCATCACATTAGAGTCGTGTTTGTGTCTGTAAGGCCCACAGTCACTCTGCTTTTAGCTCTGTTTTGGTCTCCACCAACTCATGAGGAAAACTATTTAGCTCCTAAATGCTCCACTTGTGTCACCGGCTCGTCTCTAACTTCGTCCATCTGCTATTTGCTGCTGGGCAGGTAGCGTAGTGAGTCAATGTAGTCTCATAAATACATCGAGGACATAGAGCAGTGGTTCTCAACTGGTCTGGCTGCGGGACCCACCATCACCCCTTAATGACAAGCCGGGACCCACTACCCAAATTATATATATATATATATAATTTGGGTATATCTATATTCAAGAAGTCTAGTAGTAGTAACGTCTCTGTGTAGTAAACAACTGTCAAATCAAATAAAGAAAGTACACATCAATTATATTTTAACAAATATTAATCTCATTTTTCAAATTTAACTGGATGGATTATAAATAATACATAGAAATACATGAATAAATGTTCTTCTCATTTCAAGTAAAATAACGGCTGGATTAAAAAATAAATTACGTAACGAAATTCAATTTAGAAAACTTATTTTCACTGAATTGCCCTGCAGCTTTAAATTCAGTTCATTCAGGGTGAAGTGAAAAAGCCACAATATTATATTTTTCTCATCTTCTAAAAAGAGAAATTAGTGTTGGAAGAATTCACCTCTATGAGTCTGTCCAGTCAGAGTCTAATGACTCTGGTCTCTCTGGACATTTCTCTCTTTTGGAGATCATCCTATGATTTGACTTTCACATCTCACACAACAGTCCTGCTCTGCTGTCTGTATCATCTTCTCTCCCAGTGTGTCACGGTGTTTGTACATCTCACTCGTCAGGAAACTTGTCAGAATACTCATATATATTCACGTGATGTGATTCACAACCATTGGTCGGTGTTTTTCCTGCACTGCTGAACAAGTCCCGTAACAACATAGTAAATCCCGTAAATGCTGGAATAATTCCAGCATTTTTTTTTTGTCAGACCCACCTGTTGAGAATCACTGACATAGAGGATGTCCGTGATGACATCACGGATTCTTTGCCTTTAATGTCAGGACTCCATGGATAGAATGTTGTCATGATGAGATCACGGAATGTTGTCATGGTGACATTCCGGAATGTTGTCATGATGTCAGGACTCCATGGATAGAATGGTCTCTTTATGACATCACGGATTATTTGCCTTTGATGTTGAAGTGCCAAGCCTATATAGTCCTGTACATACCCTCACACATGCCAGAGCAGCCATCAAATTGGTTAAGACACACACTTGACAATTGCATTGGCAAATACAGTATTTCACATCACATCAAGTTGGTTCAGAAACACATTTAACAATTGCAATGGGAAACGCACTGAGAATGAGAAAACATCGAGAGATGATGAAGGAGCACCAGAAGAAGGCTGAAAATGAGCTGAAAAATGTACCTCTACATTGGCGAGAGAAGAAGTCTTCCCTCAAAGCACTCCAGCAACAAAACTGTAACCTCTTTGACTTCCAGTTGCAGGTCAACGCATCCGAACGAGCACAAGAGCAGGAACCAGACAAACAGGTGCTGGAAGCAGCCGAGGCTTGCTATGAAGCCCAGATGGACCTCGATAAGGCTACAGTTGAACAGTTAGAAGTCAGTAAGCTCAAGGAGGCTATGCAAAAGGCCAAGCAGGAGCTGAAAAATGTACATCTACATTGGCAAGAGAAGAAGTCTTCCCTCAAAGCACTCCAGCAACAAAACTGTGACCTCTTTCACTCCCAGGTGCAGGTCATCGCATCCGAACGAGCACAAGAGCAGGAAACAGCAAAACAGGTGCTGGAAACAGCCGAGGCTTCCTATGAAGCCCAGATGGACCTCGGTAAGGCTACAGTTGAACAGTTAGAAGTCAGTAAGCTCAAGGAGGCTCTTCAGAAGGCTGAGCATGATCTGGAAACAGCTGAGGCTTTCCATGAAGCCCAGATGGATGAACAGAGAGCGGAGACAAACAGGATCGCAGCAGCTCTGAAAGAAACACAGGATCTGCTGGAGAATGAGCGTCACGTTCACCCTAAAACTACCACCGAGGAGGAGATGGAGGTATTTAAGAACTTCTGTCAGGCTACAGTTGATGAACTGTCAGATGAGAACAGTAAGCTCAAGGCAGATTTTATCAAGGCTGAGAATAAGCTGAAGAATAGAGATCAACTGTGGCAACAGCAAAGGTTTTCCTCCCGAGACCAGAATAAAAAAGCCCAGGTGAAGATCACAGCTGATTCTAGAAGACTGGAGAGGGAGGCTAAGCAGACACTGCAGAGATTCCAGGCAGCCCATGAAGGCCAGCTGGAGGAACAGAGAGCAGAGACCAGCAAGATCTTGGCAGTTCTGAAAAAGACTGAAGCTCAGTTAGATGCTGAGTCTCTCCATTTTCTGGAACTGGCATCCCGCAATGCAGACCTGGAAAAAACCTGCAGGGACCTCAATCGTGCCCAGCTGGAGAACATAGCTACTCTTCAAACAATACAGGAGGAAGCTACGCAGCTGGTCAAAAGAAACTGGGCGTCCCAAGCCCAGCTGGAGGAACAGAGAGCAGAGACCAGCAAGATCTTGGCAGTTCTGAAAAAGACTGAAGCTCAGTTAGATGCTGAGTCTCTCCATTTTCTGGAACTGGCATCCCGCAATGCAGCCCTGGAAAAAACCTTCAGGGACCTCAATTATGCCCAGCTGGAGAGAATAAGATAAGATAAGATAAGATAATCCTTTATTAGTCCCTCAGTGGGGAAATTACAGGATTACAGCAGCATTGCTCACAAGTAATAAAATAAAGATAAAAAATCAAGTAATATAATAAACTAAACAGTAAACAGTAGAACAGTAGTAAAATAAGACAGTAAGAAGAGTATTAGATATACTAAATATGCCAGTATATACAGTATATACAGAATATACAGAATATACAGAATATACAGGCGGATCAGGTAAATACTTAAAACGTATTGGATATTGCACGGATTAGATAAGATATTGCACCAGGTGAATGAATTAAAGTGTTCAGAGTGTGCAAAGTGTTCGTGTTCAAGTGTTCAAGTGTTAGTGGTCCACCGAGAGCAGTTTGTTGTGCAGCCTGACAGCAGCGGGGAGAAAGGACTTGCGGTACCTCTCCCTCAGACACCGGGGGTGAATCAGCCGGTGACTGAAGGAGCTGTGCAGAGCTGCCAGAGTGTCCTGCATGGGGTGGGAGCAGTGGCGGCTGGTGGAAAATGTTCTAGGTAGGGCCATCCTATCAATTTCAGCAAACATCCCAGTATGATTTAATGCAAAAAAAATGTAAGTATCAAACACGCATTATTACTTGGCAGTTAAATATTTAACATGTATTCCAACACGAAAACAATCAGTAAATAACACTTATATAATATAATATAACATGTTTATTTGTTGAGATGCCCCTATGGACCTTGTTATAGGAGGTAAAGATCAGGAGAAGTAAACATGAAGTGTAATTATGAATACTGATGTTAAATTAAGCTATGATGAGTTTTCACTGTTAATTTAACATCTCTATTACATGTTGATGCCTCCATGTCACTCATTTATATCTTGAATCAGCAATTGGCTAAACTGCTTCATAGACCCGTCTCTTTTGGGCCAAAACGATTAGGCCCCCCAAGCTGCGCGTTCTCAGACGTGTCGTGCACACAGACAGAGAGCACGAGCAGAGAGCACACAGGCGGAGAGGACGAGCAGGAAAAGCATATATTTTGCGCAGATATCATATTTTACACACATTACTGGGTACATTCCATAGTTCAAAAACACAAATATTGACAATTTGTATAATTTGATTATTATAATTTTTTTTTTTTTTTTGTGTGGCTCATGGTGGGGCCATGCCCCATGGCCCTCTATTGACCAGCCGCCACTGGGTGGGAGGCGTGGCTCATCAGGGATGAGAGCTTCGCCATCATCCTCCTGTCTCCCACCACCTCCACAGTATCCAGTGGACATCCCAGCACGCTGCTGGCCTTCCTCACCAGTTTGTCCAGTCTCCTCCTGTCAGCTGCCGCGATGCTGCTGATCCAGAAGACCACTCCATAGAAGATGGCTGATGCCACCACGGAGTCGAAGAAGGTCTTCAGGAGTGCTCCCTGCACCCCAAAAGACCTCAGTCTCCTCAGCAGAAAGAGTCTGCTCTGTCCTTTTTCATAAAGAGCGTGAGCGTGGTCAGTCCAGTCCAGTTTATTGTTCAAGTGGACACCCAGGTACTTATACGACTTCACGACCTCAATGTCCAGTCCCTGGATGCTCACCGGTGTCGGAGGAGGGCGTTTACCCCGGCGGAAGTCAACCACCAGCTCCTTGGTCTTGCTGGAGTTGATGTGGAGGCGGTTCCGCTGGCACCATCCTAAAAAGTCTTGGTTTAGTTATAAAAAATAGCTACTCTTCAAACAATACAGGAGAAAGCTACGCAGCTGGTCAAAAGAAACCGGGCGTCCCAAGCCCAGCTGGAGGAGCTGAGAACGGAGACAAACATGATCAAAGCAGCCCGGAAAAAGACAGAAGATCTGTTAGAAACTGAACGTTTTCTTTGGCAGCAAGAGAAGTCTAACCTCAAGGCCACCGAAGAAGATCTTCAGAGCCAGATCACCAACTTGCAGAAGAAGAACAAATTGTTCTTCAACTTCTTCTAATGCCCGGCTCCCCCTGGCTCCAGATCCTTGAGGATCTGGAGCCAGTGGTTCTTACCCCCTGGTTCTTACCCCCTGGTTCCAGATCCTTGAGGATCTGGAGCCAGTGGTTCTTACCCCCTGGTTCTTACCCCCTGGTTCCAGATCCTTGAGGATCTGGAGCCAGTGATTCTTACCCCCTGGTTCTTACCCCCTGGTTCCAGATCCTTGAGGATCTGGAGCCAGTGGTTCTTACCCCCTGGTTCTTACCCCCTGGTTCCAGATCCTTGAGGATCTGGAGCCAGTGGTTCTTACCCCCTGGTTCTTACCCCCTGGTTCCAGATCCTTGAGGATCTGGAGCCAGTGGTTCTTACCCCCTGGTTCTTACCCCCTGGTTCCAGATCCTTGAGGATCTGGAGCCAGTGGTTCTTACCCCCTGGTTCCAGATCCTTGAGGATCTGGAGCCAGTGGTTCTTACCCCCTGGTTCTTACCCTCTGGTTCCAGATCCTTGAGGATCTGGAGCCAGTGATTCTTACCCCCTGGTTCTTACCCCCTGGTTCCAGATCCTTGAGGATCTGGAGCCAGTGGTTCTTACCCCCTGGTTCCAGATCCTTGAGGATCTGGAGCCAGTGGTTCTTACCCCCTGGTTCCAGATCCTTGAGGATCTGGAGCCAGTGGTTCTTACCCCCTGGCTCTTACCCCCTGGTTCCAGATCCTTGAGGATCTGGAGCCAGTGGTTCTTACCCCCTGGTTCTTACCCCCTGGTTCCAGATCCTTGAGGATCTGGAGCCAGTGGTTCTTACCCCCTGGTTCTTACCCCCTGGTTCCAGATCCTTGAGGATCTGGAGCCAGTGGTTCTTACCCCCTGGTTCTTACCCCCTGGTTCCAAATCCTTGAGGATCTGGAGCCAGTGGTTCTTACCCCCTGGTTCCAGATCCTTGAGGATCTGGAGCCAGTGGTTCTTACCCCCTGGTTCTTACCCTCTGGTTCCAGATCCTTGAGGATCTGGAGCCAGTGATTCTTACCCCCTGGTTCTTACCCCCTGGTTCCAGATCCTTGAGGATCTGGAGCCAGTGGTTCTTACCCCCTGGTTCCAGATCCTTGAGGATCTGGAGCCAGTGGTTCTTACCCCCTGGTTCCAGATCCTTGAGGATCTGGAGCCAGTGGTTCTTACCCCCTGGCTCTTACCCCCTGGTTCCAGATCCTTGAGGATCTGGAGCCAGTGGTTCTTACCCCCTGGTTCTTACCCCCTGGTTCCAGATCCTTGAGGATCTGGAGCCAGTGGTTCTTACCCCCTGGTTCCAGATCCTTGAGGATCTGGAGCCAGTGGTTCTTACCCCCTGGCTCCAGATCCTTGAGGAACTGGAGCCAGGGCTAAGAACCACTGGAACCACTGTTTGTATATTAACTGTTTGCCAAACTCACTTACAAGTAATTGGTGGAGGAAAAATTATTCAGATGCTTCACTACAGTAAAAGTACTAATACCATACTGATGAAACAATCCACGACGAGTAAAAGTCCTGCATTCGAAACCTTAGTCAATTATGTTATAATAAGCAAGGTGTACTTAAGAGTACTAAAAGTAGAAGTACCTGTGCAGTAAAATGTACCCTTGGGGATCTGGAGCCAGGGTTAGGAACCACTGTTTACAAAGCTAGTCATCTCGTGGTCTTCAAACTGACTTCAAAAACATTTGTCTTCGGATCCACGATATGTTATGTTATGTTTATTTTATTTGATATGGATATCACAGTAGCTCTACTTCCAGCCTCTCCTCTCCTCCCCTCCTTTCTTCTCTTCTCTTCTCTTCTCTTCTCTTCTCTCCTCCGTGTTCACTTCCTGAAGTTCAGTCAGAGTTTCTCCTTGTTGTCACATGACTGCTGGTCTCAGATGAATCAATCATGACTTCATTAGAATTGTAACATACATTTATGCACAAAGCCCAGATGCACTGTGTTACGTAAGTGTTTGGAGCGAAATGCTAATTTACAGCACCTGTCCACAGGAGGCTTTAATGGGCTCACACAGGTCTATCGATTAGCAGGATTAACATCTGCAATACCTCAACGATCTGATTTGCATTTAAATGAGTGTGCGCTCAGTGCTGACACCAATATAACAAAACAGACAAACGTAGAGCCGGAGCAGTGGAGGTCTGATATTAGTATAAATCTTGAAGAAGAAAGAAAGAAAGAAGAAGAAGTACGTGAAAGGAAAGTTGCTGTGCTGTACAAACTTTGAGCAGTTTTGAATTTTGAATCTGGACAAGGACAAGAAAGAGAGAACGTAAACACCGACAGACTCCCGGCTTGAAGCTGCCGTCTCTCCCGTAAGACTGAAACAGCCATAACTCTTTACAGGCAGCTCATCTGAGCCTCATGGTGAACAAGTGAGTGTTTGTGGAGAAACAGTGTGTGTGTCTCTGTGTGTGTATATATGGAGGGAGGAGGAGGAGGTGGTGGTGGTGGGGGTGAGTTTGATGGACTGCGCTGTCACCTCCCGCTCTGCGATTTACGGCGGCGGTGCTGCTGACGGGCGCGGGGCAGTAAACAGGCCGGTCGGGGGGGCGTATTTCACAGAGAGCTGGCTTTTATGAAGAACACCGGGACGGCTCTACCCACAGCTCCGCCCGGCCCGCCGTGACGGATGGAGAAAGACGCATGACAAGCCAGTGAGCATTTTTCGGTTGAATAGACGTCTAAAAGACGTCTATGCCCGACGTTGAAAAGACGTTCAGAATTGGTTCAAAAGTGAAAGTTTTTTCGCCGACTATTTGTAGACGTTGATTCAACGTTGAAGCTTAGACCAGATTTAAACGTGATTTGCAATACTATGATTTTTCGTCCTCTACATTGTGCTAATACTAATATATCATGATTTAAAGGCTTACTAAGAAACCACATCCACATTTATCAGTTGAAAGCCAGTATTGGACATCACGTTGATATCTGGTCTAAACGTGAGCGTTGAATCAACGTCTACAAAGAGTCGGTTAAACACCTTTCACTTTTCAATGTGATTTAACTGTGTATTCAACCTCACCGTGTATTCAACGCCGAAATGCTTACAGTGCTTCTGGATATATAACACATCAACAGTTTCCACTTACAGGACAAAAGACCAAGTGACACAGCAACAGTTCATTTGTATTTATTAAAGCACAATATAACTATAACAATGTTCTTTATATAAAAACATAATCTCCTTTTCCTTCTTTAAATGTCGTTTTAAAAGCCACACAGGAGCCGGTTTCAGGAGATCTGCCATATTTTCAAGCTGGACATCTGTAAATAAAACAAGTATTAGAAAAACATATTGACTTAGACCAGTTTTGAACGTCTCTACACCGGAGACCTGTCTTCAACGGAACGATGCTGACCTGGATATTACACAATATTGTTTATATATTGCCATAACCCAAACAACGTTTTGACCATGATCTATTAACGTTAGTACAGTACATTAACTAACACACATGTCTACTGTTTACTGTTTAGGTTTACTGTTCGTAACCTGCTAACGCTACATGCTAACAAGCTAGCAGCCTCGCCCGCATGATGATCATAACATGATATTAATGGTATGGTAATAATATTTCGGTTTGCAATACTGGAATAAAGTAGTTCAAGTACTTACAGAGTACGTCGTTAGCGTGAAGCCTCGTTTATTCCATCAGCTCGTTCAATTCCTCATCACTCAGTAAGAGCTAGCTAGCTCAAACCTTGTCGTGTTTCCAGCCTCTAACTTAGAACAATGCAGAGTCCGTGCGCATGCGTATTCCAGCAGTAAACACTGAGTTGTATTTTAGTGAACATATACAGACATAATGTGCTCTGCTCTCATTATGATGTCCTGTGAGCTTCTTGTGGACAGCACACAGTCTATAGTTCCATATTTACGACGTTTTATATGAGACATTGAATGCGTTGAAATAACGTCTTCGTGTAGACCACATATGAACGGACAGCGGAATATGATTTTGGAGAAATACGTTTAAAGTAACCAAAATCGCGTCTCTTTCAACCTACAACTGAACAAACCATCAATATTTTAAAACAAATTGGTGTTTTGTGACACGTTGATATTGTAACCGTAATTTAGCCGGTTCAAAAGACGGTTAAAATACGTCTTAGACGTTCAGACCCCATATCAACGCTTTTTCAACCAGAAATCAACGTTGAAATCCGGGTTAGTGCTCACTGGGAAGCTTCATCATTGTTTGTAAATCTTAACTGTTCCCGCTCACTAACTCCAGAAGGCAATTTTGCGGAGACAGCGGGGGGGGGGGGTTATTTGGATCTCTGTATTTGGCCAACTGATTAGCCGTATCCTGGGAGGGAGATAAATCTAAATCTGACGGGCCGCTGTTTGGCAGCCAGGTAGAAGAGGAGGAGGGCAGGTAGGCTCACAGCTCACGGCTCACGGGTAGTTCCTCCTCTCGGATGATCCGGAGGTTCACGACGTGTTCGGTCAGAGCGAAAGAATCCACCGATTAAAAGGAGATGTGGCTGAAGCAAACGTTAAATTAAAACAACATTACTCCCCTTACTTTAACTGTTTTAGTGACTTTGGAAACATTTTCATTTTCAATAAATCTGCTCATTAATCTGTGATTTAACTGATTTGTCATTTTGTCTTTAAAATGACTTGTTTCATCCAACCAACAGTCCAAAATTAGGGTCGACAGAATATTAATCAGAAACGATTTTGATGATCGATTAATTAATGTTTCAATTTCAAGACGTCCCCGTGTGCGGTGGGAACTTTTGATTAATCAAGGAAGCAATCAACAGAATGATGGTTAATTGAAAACAAAATTAGAGTTAGTTGCAGCCCAAGTCCAACCCCCCCCCCCCCCCCCCCCAAAGGTTTTTATTTAACTTTAAAAACAAAGAATATTTGATGACTCAATTAATTACTAACTAACTGACTAACCGTTTCAGCTCAATATGAACATAAATCCCCATGTTACTCCGGATAAGTGACATGGGGACACTGCATTATAGTAATTCAGATCATAATAACTCAGTAGTAGCAAAATAAAAAAGTTAAACAGCTACTGTGCCTTTTTGCAATAAAAAAGATAAGGAGTTCATTATGTGAAGCTCTACAAGAACAACATGCTTACAACCCTGCAGAGTGATTTGGACTCGGCTGATAAGATATGAGTTGGAACAACATCAAGGACACAGTCCAGGACTCCTGGCACGCACACGCACACACACGCACACACACACACACACACGCACACACGCACACACGCACACACACACACAACTGTTCAGACAAGGAAAAGACATCTGAGACACAGAGGCTCTTATAAAACAACAGGGTTCTTCTTCAGTCGGTGGAAGCCTCCTGTTTAGATATGACACACAAACACACCACACACACACACACACACACACACACACACTGAAATAGACAGTGGTTGCACCAATTAGACACCAAATGTTTAGACTGACTCAATAAAAACCTCAAACAAACTTCCTCCCACTGTCTGACAAGAGATACTGAAAACTAATTGTTGTATGGGAATGCCATTCTGTGGCAGGCCCTACTTCTGATTACATTACTACAGTACTACAGTACAGATATTCATGAAGGTAAAACAAAACAGAATTAGAAAGAAGGAACATTTCTACTGCAAAACAGACTATTTCATCCACCGTGTCTGAATTATTTGACTTTTTTCTTATGAAATACTCGATAAATTTACCCCTCAAGGCCTCAAAAATATTCTAATTAATGCCAAAGATGGATTATTCAAAACTGTGGTCAGGATGGCCTCTGAGCGAGGCCAACGGCGGCTCACATTACAGCCTTGGAAAGAGAGAAGTGAGCTGAGGGGTATTCAGCTGGTTGCATTCTGCAACCACACCGCCAGGTTTTGACATATCACACTTACTGCAGGATGTGTCTCTGCATCGTGCAGGATCGTCCCTCTTATCTCACTCTCATCGCTCAGTTACGCACATTCCTTGCAGAGTTCCACGAATACTTTATTGAACGTATTAAGCAATGCACACAATCTGATTTACCCCCATTCATAGCGACTGAGAATCCAGGCAGCCGTGCTCAGCAGAGATCTCAATCTCAGGTCGTTGGCCGTAGAGAGCCAGAGATCAGATATCAGATCTACGTCATCTCCAAACAACAACAACAACAAACAGAGCTGCACTGTCAGGACAGTTTTGTGGTTGTTTTCAAATTGATTACTTTTTTGGTGATTTTTTTAAATACCATGAATAACTGTAAATAAGAAGTGGGTAAGGCTGAACAGCTGATTGTAATTTAAATCAACTTTCAACTTTCAGACCTGCTGCACACAGTTGTGCATGTGAAGTAAAGTACAAAAAGTAAGTATAGTAAAAGTGAAAAAGCTTCACTTTAGATGAATTTCATCTTACAACTTTTATGGCGCTCTAAACTTGAGTGCAATCCTCCCTTGAATGTACTTAACCACACTGTAGATAAAGTCTGGATAAAACTTTATGGGGCTTGAGAAGTGTGTGTGAGTGTCTCCGTGTGTCACTCACAGGCCGCCATGGTCTCAGAGCAGTTGATGTTGTTGTCGTCCAGGCTGAAGAGGGGCGACGCGCAGGTGCTGGAGCCCAGGCCTTGAGTCAGGTAGGTGGCTGCTGGGTAGTAGGAATGCATGCGGTACTGAGAGGACATGTTGTGGCTGGACAGGCGGCCATCAGCATGAGGCATCTGCTTCATACAAGACGAAACAAAAACACGTAACTTCAGGGTTAACTCTGGGATGGAGGTTCTCTTCTTACTCATTCTATGCTGCACCTTTATGTGAACGCGCTCATAACCAGATGGAGAAACGCAGGGTTGACGTACCAAGTTGATAACCAGCTTCGTGGAACCGCTTAGCGCGGATCGCGGCTGATACGCTTAGTTACACTAGATAACCAAAAGATACCCCGGGTATGTTGAACTCGCTTCGTAGTACAGGTCCCAGGAGAGCTTCTTACATCCAACAGAGACTCTAGTTGGGTTTTGGTGACTCTATGTTTGGTTATTTCAAGACTCAAACTACAATAGGGCTGCAACTAACACTTATTTTATCAATTAATCTGCTTTTCTCAAACAATCAAACAATTGTTAAGCATTAAAAATATCAGAAAATTGCGAAATATTTCCTAAAACACAAGGTGAAGTCATCAAATGTGTTGTTTGATCTGATCAACAGTCCAAAATCTCAAAATATTCAGTTTAATATCACAATCCCATTGTTGAAGCTGGAAGAAGAGAATGTTTACCATTTTAGCTTAGATTGCAACATACGGGTATTTATTTTATAACAAACTACATAACTCCCACAAATTTCTAATACAATATAAACACTATTGTTCACATATGTTTGACTGCACAATCCTCCAAATCGGCCATCAGATATTCACAGGCAACACGTTACAGCCTAACCTGCCAGGAAGAAGACAGAGATGAAATAATATCAGCGGTTTGAGTTCACACGTCCGAGGCTTGTTCGAAAAATGGGCTGCAACACGCAGCGCTGGCTTTCTCCAGCCCTCTGAAAACTTTAAAACGAGCCGTCTACTCAGCAGCAAGGCCGCCTCGCGGAGGCTTTTCAATTTCACTTTTATGGAATTTGATTTCTGTCAGCCTGTAATATGTCACCCGTATTGTCCACACCATCAATTCCGCGACAGCTTTATAAACTGTTATTGTTGGAATGCTGTTAAGCATTCCAACAATAACCTATCCTGTTTCTTTATTGTTGGAATGCTGTTAAGCATTCCAACTATTGTTCTTCGAATCTTTATTCAACTTCTATTTCTTCCGTCGCACCTCTTCTTCTCCTTCATTTTTTAAGCTACAGAAATCGTTCAACTATTAAAATGTTCAGCTCTTTCACCAAAGGTCTGCTATGACTTTTCATATTTCTAACCTTTAAACTTTTTGAATTATTAAGCTTTTTATTTTCAATGGGATCTCTATGGAGAATATTTTCAAATGGCTTCAGGCACACAGGTGTTCGTGATTGAGCCAATTAGTGATGTTGATAAACACACAGACTCACAGACACACGCGCACATACACTCCTCTCCCTCTCTCTCTCTCTGTGTGTCTCTCATACAGTCATTCAGGTCTTAGGGATCTTTAGAGGTCTTTCCACCCTCCTCCACCCCCCCCCCCCCCCCCACACACACACACACACGCCATTTTAAAATAAAAGCCCCACAGAATGAATCCTAACTGAAATGCTTGTGATGAGCCTGTCATTTAATAACCGGTTTGTGTTTATCTAACATTATGATTCTGTCTCCTCTCCCCTTCTCCCCCACACCCTACACCCCATTTCAAAATAAAAGCCCCAGAGAGTGAATTCTAACTGAACTGCTTGTGATGAAGCCTGTCATTTAATAACCTCTGTTTATGTGTGTCAGACATGATGATTATGTCTCCTCTCCCCCTCCCTCCCTCCCCCACCCAGCCCCACCCTTTCAAAATAAAAGCCTCATGGATTAACTGTATTTAAACGTTTAGCTCAAAATTAGGCTTTTTTGTTGAAATAATGAATGCGCTTACTAATACTGTGACAACTACTACTGCTGCTAATATTTCTAGTATTACTGCTACTATTACTACTACTGCTATTACTGCTACCATAAATATTATTACTACCACTACTGCTATTACTACCACTACCACTACTATTATTACTTATACCAAAACTGCTACTACTGCTACTACCAGTACTAATACTACTACAGCTATTAGTACGACTGCTACTAGTACTACTACTACTGCTACTTCAAATACTGACTTTACTATTACTACTACTACTACTACTTATTCTACTACTACTGTTATATTAAATACTACGACCACTACTACAGCTATTACTACGACTACTGATACTACTACTTCTACTACTTCTTCTTCTAATTACTAATACTTCGACTACAACTTCTACTACTACTGCTACGACAAATATCACTACTGCTGCAACTAGTACTTATTCAAATGCTACTAATACTTATACTGCTAATAATACTTCTACTACAACTATACAACTTCTACTACTACTACAACAAATATCACTACAACAAATATCACTACCGCTGGAATTCTTTTAAGCTACAGAAACCGTTCGAATATCAAAATGTTCAGCTCTTTCAGGAGAGGGGTGATATGACTTCATATTTGTAATCTTTCAACTTTTTGAATTATTAAGCTTTTTGCAATTTTTTAAAATTTGGATATCTATTTTCAGCAATGTTTTTGAGATTAATTTCAGCTTTCAGCATTCCAACGCATTTTCAGCAGGAAATGCATTTTCTAGTTTAAGCTACACTCTGCTCTTGTATTAGGCCGTGAAAAATACAATAGAGATTGGACTGGAGTCTTGAAAGTGCACGATAAGCTTACGGTTTGCAGGACACATACAGACAAACAAAACTGTCCCAGTGAAAGTTTGCTTATAGAAAAGGTTCACAGACAGATCCACACAGAGTATCGATGCCAAACCATTCTCAGTGCACTGTGGTGGGGGGATTACTGTTTGAACTATAATGTGTAGCTTTGCAGTTATTTAACCATTCGATCCATATTCTCATCCACTGACCAATATACCTTTCCAACCATCCATACTAACATTACCCATTAAAAAGACACGATGGTCCCCAACCAATCATAGATCTGCATGATCTCAGACCTCCGCCAAGGCCCAAAGACCTATCTCGTAAAGTTAAGGAGAGTGAAATCTGACACGTGATTCAGTTCCGCTACAAAATATGATTATTTCTTGGCCCACGATACACCCCTCCACCAGGTTTCATGAACTTTGGGCCATTAGGTTTTCTGTAATCCTGCTGACAAACAAACAAACTGAACCGTAAACTTAACCTCCTTTGGCGGAGTTCACGGTTCCACCGAGCAGCACCGGCAACATCGGCCCTCTTCCGTTTCGCCATGTTTACAGCTGTGCACGTTAAGAGTGCTTTGTGCTTCTAGTGGTCAACGGTGGGACGTCAAGAGGCGTCCCAGATGTGGCGCGATTTGTCCTCAGCTGTGATGTGACAGCCCATTTTTGTTCCCGACGGCGTACGTCTGTCCGGTGGGGCTGTAGACGATGTTTTACTCAGTACGCGACTTTGGATTTTGTTTGAAATGAGTCTTTGTGAAGCGCCTGGGATGCAACTTGGGTTTCAGTGTCTCGCTCAAGGACACTTCCACACACAGACAGTAGGAGCCGGGGATCAAACCGACAACCTTGTGATTAAAGGACGGCCCGCTCTACCCCTTCAGCCACAGCCACACGATAAAAAGTCAAAGATTTGAGTACTTCTTCCACCACTGTTGACACCTAGCCTCATTGATATGTTTAGGCCTTACGGTTGCCGGGAATGCACCTGAGAAGTCAAAGCTTCGAGACCCTCTCATACAGTACTACCCACTACTCAGGTGGGTCATGGGTTTTCCAGTAAATTATATCAACACTGAACATGTTGGGTAACATTATGTGGAAATACCTCTAAAGTGAGTCTATTACTACCATCCTCCCAACAGCCAAAGGCCAAACCAATACCAGTTCCCTGGGAGTGTTCATCACGTCAGATATGCTACAGAACACACATAACACCCTCTCAGTACTTGAGCTCTACAGTAATGTTGTTTCGTGTGTGTGCGCATACTGTTGTTGACATATTGCCTCTTGTGTTCTTTTAGATTACTTCTCGACCTCATACGATTGATTAAGCGTCTTCGTTTCTACCCCATGAGCTGCCTGTGAGTCACCGTTCAGTTGTTTTAAAAAGGAAATTCAATCTTACGTTTCCAAAAATCCCACTGAGCAGTGACCCCACAGCCAAGCTGAGCCTCATATTCTGTGTAGTGTTACACAGATTATCAGAGAGGTGGTGGTTAAAGAGGAAACAGAATCTGACGGAATATCTGCTTCTTTAGGATTTTATTTTAGCTTGAGATAAATTCTGAGAGGCGTTCTGCACAAGCAACAGTCTGGCTGTCAGATTCATGGATGACTTGACGATAACTTGAAAAATTAAGACCCTCAGACCTCCGTTTCTAAATGCATGTTCATGGCACAGAACATGAGAAAGGTAAACAAATGGCCTTGAGGTAAACACTGCCACACATCCACAGTCCTTCCTCCACACTCACTGGCTAACCTGCAGACTCCTGAGGGGGCTTCCTTACCTCCCTGAGAGGGGCCGGTCTTCTTATCTGGCACCATCTCCTGTCTGGAAGCTCTACACCACCCTTATACTATCATCATCCACCTGCATGACAGCCAAGCACCACTGAGTGCACAGGAGAGGAGAGGAGGTAGATGGCCTTACACTGATAAAGACCACACTGTTTCCTTGTGGGGTTTTTGATTTAGTAGCGTGGAGAGCCCAACACCTCCAGATCACTTTATTAGGATAATCACTATCGTTGAGATTAGAATGATTGGTCAGGATTTTAAGGAAATGTTTATTCAAAGAGGTTGACGGAAGACAACAACCTACGAACCTAAATCTGCTGCAAACCATCGACTGTAATTGCAAAATGAACAAATGAATTGAGATCTTGCAAGAAGTCAGTGTAGTGTTGTACTTTGTGTGGAATATTGTTTGGACCGAATGTTTTTATTTCATTCTGTACAGTTGTTTTATTTGTATTAACTCTTCGTATTGTGGTATTTAGGTCAATAAATGAGCAAACTAACTAGCAAAACATTAGGAATTCATTGTTAACAATATGGCGGTGAGTTGCAGATGTATTTGCAAAATAATAGATAACAGCAGATAAATAGCTATAACTATTAACATAAATAAACATCCACTACGGTTCTCTCCATCATCAACACTTGAGTGAAACCAGCATGAGGCTCTAGAGCAACATAACTCAAAATAATGAAGGTGAGAATTGCGATTTTAATAACGAAATTTGTATTAATTGTATACTTGTTAAAAAAATGAAAATTACACTTTCACCAGATGCTATGGCGGAGATTAGAGCGACACCTTCAGAAACTAACTCAGTGAACAGAAAGTCAAAGAGAAAAGACGTCACAGCTCTCCGGATGGAGCAGAGAGACCACAGATAAGTGCTTCAACAGCAAATATGGAGACAAAATCAAAATTGAGTAACTCAAGGATAACCACCTCAGTTGGGGATGCAAATAGTGGATATAAGCCTTTAAATTGTGGAGGTTTAGGACGGGTAAAGGAGACACAGGAGGAAATCTTTTTCTTTTAGCCAGTAGATAAGGCAATAAAAAAAACTTCACTTTCCAGTTAAAAATTGTGCAACTGTGTGTTTGTGGCACAATGTTTGAAACTCATCTTCAAATAATGAGCTCTTCATGCTAAAAAAAAATCAAATAAAGTAGTCCCTGAATTTGAATAACCATAGCACGTCGCCCTCTCAACTTCACTAAAAATATCATAAATCACAAAGGAGGATGGCTAAATTATGCTAAAGAGTGCTAACTGATTAGCATTAATGTGCTCACTTTCTCCTTCGAGCGTCGAGGCATAGCGGCCTGCTCCTCCGCCGACAGACAATACCATTAACCTTTGCAATTCAGGCTCTCGTGCTGTGCGCTGGCAGGTTAGCGGAGGCAGTGACCCCAAAACTAGATGTTGCTATTGAGGGGAAACCGAGAGAGTGAGCGGAGAGGAGAGAGCAGAGGTGGACAAATGTTGTTCATAAAAAAACAACCCACCTCATCTGAGAGTTATAGCTCTAATCACGCACAAGCTCATCCCAGTTTGACACAATAGAGATACATTCACGCATGAATCAGTGTGAACACACAGATGGGCAAATGAGGCGGGTGAACGATGGGCACCGTCTCCCCGATGTGTCCTGCGTTGTACCGTAAGTGCCGACATTAAAGCAGACACTCTCATCCATCTCGAAGGAAAACAAAGAAATAAAAAAAATGATATGAATCACTTCCACACATAAAGAAAATGAACTTCTAGTGCCCACAAGGTTGACTACACATGCACCAGTTACATCACTGTCACATCAAAGTGACGCCTCCTCCCTTTTTTTTATTCAAAATAAAATTAGCTTTCTCTTTGTGTTCTGTAAGTCTGTTATTTTCTGTACCAGGACACATGACTTTTATTTAGTTCATTAATTCATGTGACAAGAAAAATAATACATTTTGATAATTGATCAATAGTTTATCAAGCAGAAATGCAAAATACTTTCTGGCTAAACGTGCCCATTTATGTTGCAGATCTAACTGGTAATGAAACAGGTTTAGTTTCTATTTCTATATAGTTATTCTTAATGCTCGTCATCGGTGTCATGGGGTCGGACACCCAGGCCGTACTGCTGGGCCCGCTGGAGGGAAGGGAGGATCGAGAGAACCAGAACCAGGACCGAGAGGAGCAGACTGTCGGACCCTGCTGCAGTGAAATGAGAGGTTTTCTAAAAAGGACTTTGGTGCTCAGAAACACTACCACTTTAGTCCACAAAATGAAAGTCCCTTGTAGTAACTTTAAAGAATATTTTGAGGTCACTTCAGCTCATGGCTAGGACCACACGGGACTGGAACTTTGTTTTAGGGGTTTGAGGTTGACTACTTTTCATCCCAGAGACAAATCATTTTGGTGTGACAGACGATTTGCTGAGGCTAATATTTGGTGCTACGTCGGTCTCTTCCAGCTGTGCCTTCACACAGTCGACTCGCTTCATATTACTGTGACAAGTTATCTGACGAGGTAATGGAAAGTAAGCCTTGTTCATGCTGAGGGGATTCGTAGCTAAGCAGCTTATCTCCTGTTTCTGTGGCATGAAGCAGCTCAGATGTAAAGTTACCCCTCCAACACACACCCACCCACCCACACACACACACACACACACACACACACACACACACACACACACACACACACACACACACACACACACACACACACACACACACACACACACACACACACACACACACACACACACACACACACACACACACACACACACACACACACTTGACACCAGTCCATCACCTTTAACACAGAGCAGAGAGACTAACATCACTTTGGGACAGAACAGATGTTTAAAAGACGTTTCTAACAATCTGCCTTTTTACTTTCACACTACTTACACTTTGTATTGAAAGGATTCTGAGTACTTCAGCAAACATAAATGTGTTTTTTGTTACCAAGTCAGTATTTCCAATTTAAATAAGATTATGAATTGTAGTTAAGGCACACATACGTTTCCCCTGCAGTGGCACAAAACCCTCACCACATTACAGGTAACCAACAGAAAGGACCAGTATGTGATATACCGACAGTACTTTGAGCCCTTTAAAAAAGGCTTCAGGTGTTATTAACAAACAGCGGAGTGGTTATTGTTAGTCACCTGGTATTGCTGGTAGTTGTACAGGTTGCCGTAGTAGGCTGGGTAGCGTGACGGCTGGTAGAAGTTGTAATAGGAAGTCTCCAGCAGCAGGTCTGGCGATCCCTCGCTGTGAGCCCGGGCACCAGCTGACGCGCTGGGAGGCAAAGCTGAGCGGCTGCCTGGACAAAAACAACACACACAGAGAGAAAGACAACAAATAAGACACCCGACATCAATTCAGAGGCTCAAGTGTGACGCATGCGGCTGGATTTTAGATCATTATCGCATTTGAAATATGGATTTGAGGATTACGTGCATGTATTTGTATGTATGGTTAGTAACTTGGATTAATAATACGTAAATTTGTAAAACTATGAATTATGCACCCAACAGCAGAGCTCAAGCTGACTTTTAGGTGTTTATTTTCCCAGCTGAGTACTTCCTGACATTATTCGGCTTGCAGTAGATCTTTTGATCGATCATTAAACAGGAAAAGAAGACTTGAACTTCTCTGGCTGTCCCATCACAGCTCAAATCGCTATCAACAGCACCATCTGCAGGTGGGAGGGGTTTTTTGACGTCAAAATTAGCCGACCTACCACATCATTCACACCATCACAATGCAGGAATATGGGTTGCCCTCTCTGGTCGAGTATTACCATCACCATCATCATCATTGCTCATTATCCGTTGTTCTTTCCTTATCAACAAGGCCACATTCTTCTCAGGCAGACCCTGATCCTTCGCCCTGACACAATGAAGACACTGTGTGCACCTCCGACACCAAAGATAATGACATTTGTTGTCCCTGTTCTGCGTCTTGTCATCACCGGATCGCAGAGTGCTCGACTCCTGTTTCCAGTTCAGTCTTTTCCTCTCTGTTGCCAAGCCAGAGACTTAAGGTTGACCCTCACATGAACACAAAGCAGAAGACACGAGCAGCCTTGACCACAGTCATATTCCTACCTCCTAACGTTTGCTATCAGGCCGACACGGAACACAATATCTGTGTCTGCCTCCACCGACGGCAAAGGGCCCTTTCATGCCTCTGCCACCAAAATCAAATTTGATTTTCACAGATTTTCCCATGAAAACGTCTCTTATTGATGATATCTTTCAAAGTATTCTTGACTTTTTGGGTGTTTTATTGTTTTACAATAACAGTAGACTAAACAGACACTAAACAAATGTTTTGTTATAGTTGCACACACCCATAGAAAGACCTGTGCAGCTGTATGAGCAGCTATCGGCTACATTAGTGGTGTGACACAGTACACGATAACTCACCTGTGACAGCAAGAGAAGGAGTTGGTGAAGGAGCTCCTCCCTCCTCAGAGAACAAGCAATCTGCTGCAGCTTCATTCTTCACC
>JAFEUB010000475.1:0-10000 GCA_024529925.1 Ophthalmolycus amberensis
CTTTGCACTGTTGATGTTATTAAATGTTTGCACCTCCTGTCATGTCAAATTCCTCGTGTGTTCACCACACCAATAAACAGTTCTGATTCTGATTTATTTTAATACTATTGAATTCTGCTTATTGACCGCAGTAGTTTGACAAACTGATTTACGATCTAATAACTAAAACTTTATATCTGAATCCAACTGAACACAAATATAAAAAACAGACTTTTATTTTGAAATTACAAACAGACTCTGTTGAGGTATTTACAGCTGAAAGAACAAAAAATAATAAAATGTATAAAAAAATCCTTTTCTTTGCGTGTCCATTATTGTAAAACTCATGAAGGTTTTGCATTCAGATAGGTGTGAAAAGTGGGCGGGGCCTCAGACAGTTCACCTGTCCGTCAGTCTGTCGCACCATCGTCTTTTAGTTTCTTCTTCTTTTTCTTCTTCTTGGCACTTAAAACCTACAAGAAATAAACAACGTTGAAATAATTATATTTAAATGATCTGAATAAATATCTGGTTATTTTCAGAGTTTCTCTTTCAGTTAAGTGATAAGTTTGTAACATTTAGATGATGTTAGATGAGCCGTGCAAGTCATTACTCACCTCTGCCTCAGGCTCCGCCTCCACCACCTCAGGCTCCGCCTCCTCCAGTTTCACCCTCTTCTCCTTTTTCTTCTTCTTCTTCTCCTCTACGGTCGGCGTTGGTGCGTCGCCGTCGCTGTCGGCTGCCTCCCTCTTCCTCTGTAGAGGAACAGGTTTAGTGATGACATCACCACCTCAGTGAACATCAGGTGCCCTCCGATTGGACGACAGGTGGACTGAACTTACCTTTGCTGGCGTGTCACATGACTCTGCAGTCACCTTGGCGACACTGTCAATCAAAAAACAAAACAATTACTACGATTTTTAAGTCAACATTTAAAGTAAAGCTGCACAGTGCGATGACATCACTGTTCTCAGGTGAGTGCGATGACATCAGTTCTCAGGTGAGCTGCAGCTCAGCAGCAGCAGAGTGAAGAAGCTCATGGCTGAGAGTTCCTGTAGCAGACCGACTCCCTCAGAGAGGGATAACTGTCTACACACACCTGAGCACCGGCCCCCTCAGGTGAGGCTTACCTGTAGTCCACGTATTGGCTCTTCCAGTCGGTGGGCGTGCTGCCGTTGGGCTTCCCGTGTTTGTCGAGGAGTCCTTTCTGAACCATCATCTTCTTCTGACTCGCCTGGAGAAAACAAGCCGTTACTACGGAGACTAAATGTGTAAATAAACTTTATTTCATTGAAGCAGGACTTCACCTTCGGACCCAGACCCCACTTCCGAGGGTACGTGTCTCTCTCCATGATCACTCTCTTGATCTTCGCCACGATGCCGTGATCACAGGTGGAGATCACAGCCGTGGTCATCAGAGCAACAGCTGACGACAAATAAAGTGACGGTTAAGAAAGTCACAGGCTCCTGTGATCTCCATCACGATGAACCACTGAGCCATCAGAACAGGGTGATAGATAGCAGGTCATCACAGCCCGAGAGCTACTGCAGCATCTACGCTCATCATGTGGCTCCACACAGACGGAGAGACGGCCCCCGGCTCACCTGTGCAGATGGCCTCTCCCTTGGTGGTTATGACGACGATGTCCTGGTTCATCTCGATGCCGTCTTCGTACCGGAGGACACCTGGCAGCATGATCTTTGCTCCGTAACAGATGGCGTTCACCTGAAACGCATCATCATATTATTATTACTACATTAACTATTAGCTTCTCATCACATTAAACGATGACATCATTATCTTGCCACTTCAGATTCTTCTTCTGTGGTATCGATTAAGTAGCTTTCATCACCACCTGCTGGTGCGGAGTATTTTCTAAATGAAGGGAAAACGACCTTTAAACAAAAACTATTCGACTCAGAGGGTTTCTATTATTATGGCCACCCCTTCACTATAGAAGCTCCGCCTACTGACCAATCAGAATCCAGAACAAGTGTAACATTCAGAAAGAACAGCTGGTAATAATTATATAACTGTTCAGCTAAAACCAGAAGACAATCTAATAAAACATAACTCGATTGAGTCATTATGGTGACAGGATTATGATTTGTTCATTAAAATGTACTCCGTATTACAATAAAGTGATGAAGACTCACCGCGCTGTCCTTCATCACCAGACGTTTGTAGGACACCAGCAGCTTCTCCAGCGGGAACACGACTCGCCTCAGATACGTCTCGTCTTTGTTGTGATCAAACTGCCACTGAGCGTCCAGCACGTCGTGCATCGTCACCATGTGGTCCTGAACACAAACACGCATGAGGTCATGACGATGACGTCGTGAGTAATGCTGCACAGCGCATCGCTACTAACTGTACCTGTACGTTAAAAACGATACTAAAATATGCAGTATCGATACTTAATTAACATAGTAGCGATCAGAGCGCACTCGCTGCTCTGTCATGCTGCCTGCAGGCATTGACTGCACGGGGGCGGGGCTGCAAGGGGGCGGGGCTACCCGGCGCTCACTCGGTGATCACAGGGGAGACGTGCATCAAGGTCCGTGTACGTTTTGATAGTCCGTTTTGCCGTTCAGTCGAAAAAACGACAATACGGAAATACCTCCGTATTGTCGTTTTTCGTTTCAAACCAAAAACTGAAGTGGGGTCCGTGTCCGGTCCCCACTGACCGACAGAGACCCGTCTGCCAAACGTGTTCCAAAGCCACAGACCAAGAGAGGCAACACGTCTAACACGGCAAAGCACCTTTCAGACAGACACCCCGAACCTTTTAAAGAGCTCAAAGAGCGCCGGGTAAGCACATGTGATGACAAACATGAACACCCCCAAGCTCACCAGACAGCTAACACGAGGAGCCGTAGCCTAGTCTGACAACAAGCCGATATGATCATGAGGTCACAGTGCACACAAACGTGCACGAAATGAAACAATTCATGCAAAATGGCTCCATGCTGGTGGAGCCTGAGGGTGGATCTTCAGCTGATTATTGTTATTTTTAGTTAAGAAGAAATAATTATTTCATGAATTAAGATAAAATATGAAGTGAAAACATCAAACTCACGATGCAGTAAATGAAGCATTGTTTCCCCCCCCCACTCCCACAGACAGTCAGACAGAGTCAGCAGAGCAGCAGCAATCATGGCACCATGTAGTTCATTAATATCTTGCTGTAGGCTAATACTAATATTAATATTAATGACATTTGTTAAGTGTTCAAAAAGCTGGGCAGGAACAAGCTGGTAAAAAGGGAACCGTACAGATGTTTTATTTATTACTAGTATAGATAAATATACCAGTATCCTATCGTATTTGTGGTATTGTATCGAATTCTGGTATCGTATCGTAAGTATCGGTATCCTGACACTTATGGCAGGTATCGTATCCAAGTCATCATTTTGGTATCGTGACAACCTCAGACGTGAGGTCATGACGATGACGCCGTGATGATGTCAGCAGCAACGAGGCTCCACAACCACAGACGATGTAATCCGGGCCCCAGCTGCAGCTTTCTGTTCCAAAGTTAAATTGACAGACCGACACGGAGCAGAAGGCCTGAACTCAACACTTTGAACGCGATGACACGGGGCAGTGGTACCGACCTTCTCTCCCAGGACTCCAGACCGGACTCGTCTGAGTTCCTGCATCTGACCTCCGACCCCGAGCATCAGACCCAGGTGGACACACAGAGTCCGGATGTAAGTTCCTGCCTCACAGCTCACCCAGAAGATCCCTGAGGAACACAGAACCATGTGACATCACCTCTCAGGGTATTAATATTGATCTTATTAATGTCCTCGGTCATATTGATCTCACCTAATCTCCTCTCGGGGTCGTACTCGATCAGTTTACTCTCGTAGACCGTTCGGACTCTGAGTTGGCGTTTCACGGCGGCGATCAGCGGCGGTCGCTGGAACAAAGCGCCCGTCAGCGTCTCCAAACCCTGCAGATAGAAACTCAGTCAACAACGGTCACATGACCAACACACAGACAGCCAATCAGAGTAAACCACAGGTTGTTTACAGACGTAAACCTACGTTCACCTTCTGCAGCTCATTGTTCCTGAACTAGTTTCTAAAGAAATGCTTTTAGAGTCCGTGGCTGACGGGAGGTCACTCACCCGGGCCAGGGTGTGTTCGCTCTCTATGGCATTGTGCAGCCGAACGATGCCCACATACTCTTTACCTGCAACACACACAGAGAGTAGTGAGGGGGGCGCTGGGTTTACTGTGCTCGCACACCGACAGCCGGGTGGAGACGCGACCAATAAGTATCAGTAACAAACAGGAAGCGGTCATGTCTGGGTACCGGCGCTCTGCTGGGACTTGACCAATCGCGTGGCTCGGTCCACGCAGACGATCAGGCAGCCGGTGACCTTCGGGTCGAGCGTCCCGCTGTGACCCGTCTTCTCCACTCGCAGGATCCTCCGGATCCACGCCACCACCTCGTGAGACGACGGGTTCGCTGGTTTGTCCAGGTTGATGAAGCCAGTCCTGACAGGAAGTAACATCTATTGTTAGCATAGCATCAACCATCATAAGCCTGAATGTTGAGAGTATAGCATTGCCCAACATAATCCTGAATGTTGCTCACTTAGCATTACCCAACATAGTCCTAGATGATGTTAGCTTAGCATTGCCCAACATGATGATGATGTTAGCTTAGCATTATCCAACATAGTCCTACATGCGGCTAGCTTAGCATTACCCAACATAGTCCTACATGTGGCTAGCTTAGCATTACCCAACACAGTCCTGGATGCGGTTAGCTTAGCATTACCCAACACAGTCCTGGATGCGGTTAGCTTAGCATTACCCAACATAGTCCTAGATGCGGTTAGCTTAGCATTACCCAACATGGTCCTAGATGATGTTAGCTTAGCATTACCTAACATAGTCCTAGATGCGGTTAGCTTAGCATTACCTAACATAGTCCTGGATGTTCCTCTTCAGAGGGTTGCTGCCGTTCGGTAGAGGAGTGTAATGAGCCGTTCGGATGTTTAGTTTATCGAAATTCTGCAAGAAACAATTTTATGTTACGTAAAATTAGAAACCGGACGAACAGACGGTGCAAGTTTAAACTTGTTACTCAATACAAAGCACTCTTAAATATTTAAGTCTTCATGTGATCAGAACAGTCAAATCATCTCGGCAGCGCTCGAGTCTCGTGTCGTTCTCTGAGCAGCGTCGGGTCGCCGCCCGGCAGAACGCCGAAACAACGTCAGCACTGCTGCAGAGAGGCCCCGCCCCCAGAACGAGGGCGGAGCCAGTGACTGAGACAAGATGGCCGCTCGGCGAATGGATAAACTTCTTCATCACTTCACATGCGCAAGACTCGTGCATTTATATTATTATTTCTCTTTCCGATTGTTGACCCCGATTTTGTGTGTGCGCATATATACATATATATTGTCATCATTAATACAACCGTATATTTTAAATTACAAATAACATGGTACCTTATGTTGTAAGGCACACCTTTAATAAATAAAGACAGGTGAGCCCGGTGTATTACGGTACTAAAGCCCGGTGTATTACGGTACTAAAGACAGGTGTATTACGGTAATAAAGCCCGGTGTATTACGGTACTAAAGACAGGCGTGTCCGGTGTATTACGGTAATAAAGCCCGGTGTATTACGGTACTAAAGACAGGCGTGTCCGGTGTATTACGGTACTAAAGACAGGCGTGTCCGGTGTATTACGGTACTAAAGACAGGCGTGTCCGGTGTATTACGGTACTAAAGACAGGCGTGTCCGGTGTATTACGGTACTAAAGACAGGCGTGTCCGGTGTATTACGGTACTAAAGACAGGTGAGTCCGGTGTATTACGGTAATAAAGACAGGAGAGTCCGGTGTATTACGGTACTAAAGACAGGCGTGTCCGGTGTATTACGGTACTAAAGACAGGCGTGTCCGGTGTATTACGGTACTAAAGACAGGCGTGTCCGGTGTATTACGGTACTAAAGACAGGTGAGACAGGTGTATTACGGTACTAAAGACAGGTGTGTCCGGTGTATTACGGTAATAAAGACAGGTGAGACAGGTGTATTACGGTACTAAAGACAGGTGAGTCCGGTGTATTACGGTACTAAAGACAGGTGTGTCCGGTGTATTACGGTAATAAAGACAGGTGAGACAGGTGTATTACGGTAATAAAGACAGGAGAGTCCGGTGTATTACGGTACTAAAGACAGGTGTGTCCGGTGTATTACGGTAATAAAGACAGGTGTGTCCGGTGTATTACGGTAATAAAGACAGGAGAGTCCGGTGTATTACGGTAATAAAGACAGGAGAGTCCGGTGTATTACGGTAATAAAGACAGGAGAGTCCGGTGTATTACGGTAATAAAGACAGGAGAGTCCGGTGTATTACGGTAATAAAGACAGGAGAGTCCGGTGTATTACGGTAATAAAGACAGGTGAGTCCGGTGTATTACGGCATTAAAGACAGGTGTATTACGGTACTAAAGACAGGTGAGTCCGGTGTATTACGGTAATAAAGAGAGGTGAGTCCGGTGTATTACGGCATTAAAGACAGGTGTATTACGGTACTAAAGACAGGTGAGTCCGGTGTATTACGGTAATAAAGACAGGTGAGTCCGGTGTATTACGGTAATAAAGACAGGTGAGTCCGGTGTATTACGGTAATAAAGACAGGTGAGTCCGGTGTATTACGGTAATAAAGACAGGTGAGTACGGTGTATTACGGTAATAAAGACAGGTGAGTGTACCTTGAGCAGCAGAGGCCACTGGGACGTGTCCAGAGAGAACACCTTGGACTCTGGTTGGATGAGGAAGTCTCCGCTCTGCTGGATCTCCTGTTAACAGAGAAACTAACTTTAATCTGCGTTCAGAGAGAAATAAAGTTATTAAATCAACATTAACAGAATTAACTTCTCTACTCACCCCGACTTCTTCTTCACTGACTGTCTTCGTTTTCTTCTTCTTCTTCTTCCCGGACGCTGCAGAACAAATCACAGATGTAAACGCTGTTTTAAATCTTTAATTCTAAAACCGTACCTTCATGTTTTTACTTAATTTCAGCATCTAATGCGACATCAAAGAGACATTTTATACTCCCAGGTGAACACGTGTTGAATTAATAATAAATTATTAAATGTGACGAAACGAATCTCAAAAACAGGAGTTCGCGTTTCCAGCAAAAAAACAAATTAACTTTAAAGTTGAAGTTTGTTTTATGACTAAAGTCTGACGTCATTAATGGAGGAAAGAGAACCAGCCCACGTTGCCTCCGACCACACGTGGTAGTCATCAGGCGGCTAACTAAAGCTAACAGGCCGTGTGATCAGAATCATCGACTTCTGATTCAACACTGAACACGTGGTTTAATCATCTTAATGTGATGAAGACGATGAAGACTATAAATCAAACTGTAGCAATAAATGTGGCTTTTCTGGCTGGATCTGGTTCCACGCGAGCAGCCACACGTGGGTCCTTCCAGGGCCCGCGTGCTGAACACCCTAAAACCTGCAGGTTTCTACACGAAGCACGCGCTGAACTAACAAACACGACGCAGAGCTTCAACACACTGAACCACAACAATCCTCCATTAATATGTATTAATACATATTAATACTTAGTAATACGTATTAATACGTATTAATACCAGTTTCCTTCATGGAGTCTGGCCTCACGCGCAGATAAACTGACCGAGGGTTCGTTTGAAGAAGCCGACAGAAATAGACTCGTGCACTTTAATCAGCTGCAGGTTTAACTTTAAACCTTAAATATTCTCATCAGTTAAAAGTTCTAGTTGCACTAAAAACCCGCGCAGCTACTCACCGTCTGTGTCCGCCATGATCACCCACGAGACTGAAGGAGAGCGACTGCTGCTGTCTCCTCCACTTCCTCTCTTATCTCCTCCTCTTCTTCGGTGGTTTCCATACATCTGTATTAGAGCATTACCGCCTCCTTCTGCTCCGGAGTGTGAATCACACAATACATTTACAATATTTCCCCCAAAACAAACAAAACTATAATAATAATTAAATTAGTGAATTAAAATAAATATAGAACCCTTCTATCACATCGAGCCCTCATACATCCTGTAAACATCTGTATCTGTGCTTTCAACAGCAGATGTCAGACATCACTGTCTTCATGTTAATACTGTACATTCAGTAAACAACAACGTCAACATGTTGACAGCTGTTACAGTCAAGCACCGGCTTCAATATTCAGGAAGTAAACAATAAACAAGGAAGATGATTCAAAAACATCAACGTGGTAAAGAAAGAAAGAAAGAAAGAAAGAAAGAAAGAAAGAAAGAATAATAATAATAATTAAAATAAAAAAAATTGTTTAAAAAAATTTAATTAAAAAATAAATAAAATAACAATAATGATTTAAAAAAAATTTAAAAAATATTTTAAATCTAATGAGAAAAGAAGATTTATTTATCGTTAGAATTCATCCAGTTCAATTCCAAATCTGACAATTAATATTGTTGAGATATTATTCAATTCAACTTTCTTTATTGTGTTTGACAGTCAGTTGTTGACGACATACAGACGTTAATACAACTGTACTCTGAACATGACAACATTATTTAAATGCTGCTCAACACTCCATGAAAGTGAAAACCACGTTGGTGTTCAGAGCGCAGGATGAAGAAGTGGAAGTCCTCCAGAGATGTCTGGTGGAGGTGACTCAGCGTCTCCACGTCTTCCACTCATCTCTTGTTCACCACCATGTTCTCCACATTACACAGACCTGTGTGTAGTAGCAGCTGTGACATCATACATCAGCTGTGACGACAGCAGTGTCCCATCATGCACCAGGGTGAGTTACATCAACAACAAACAGCTCTGGTTATAAAGGAAGAGGCATCGAGGAGTGGAGACCAGGACCGGTTGAAAGAGTCACAATACAGCAGGAGGTGAGAGATGCTGAGCCAAGATATCCTGAGAAACGTCAGAAGGAGCCGTCAGCGAGTGAACACGCTTCAGAAGGAGCCGTCAACGAGTGAACACGCTTCAGAAGGAGCCGTCAACGAGTGAACACGCTTCAGAAGGAGCCGTCAACGAGTGAACACGCTTCAGAAGGAGCCGTCAACGAGTGAACACGCTTCAGAAGGAGCCGTCAACGAGTGAACACGCTTCAGAAGGAGCCGTCAACGAGTGAACACGCTTCAGTGTGGAGAGCTCAGAACATCACCACGGAGAAGCACAGCGCCCCCCCGCCCTGTGGACAACTTAGGCCGGAGCTCTGCTGCTTCAAGAGACAACGTTGACTCCTCTGTGCTGATCAGCTCTCTCTGGAGACATGCCACACAAATACAAGATGTAAGTTACTATAATAAGTAAATCATAGTAACATAATAATGATAACTTTATTTATATAGCACTTTTAAAAAGTGATCATAACAATAACACATCAAATCTACGTTTGTGATTCTTCTGTAACAACAGAAGGTTCATAGGTCACGAGGCTCAGCCTGGAGCTCCTCTTCCACCTCCTCCACTCAACACTAGGTGCTTTGCTTTGCTCAGACTTGTTCTTCAGGTCATCTTCCTTTGGAAGTCCATAGAGAAGACATTCCACAGCGTCTTCTGGACACGACCACCTCAAACCAAACTGTTGAGCCTGAGCCACAGCTCCGCTCTCACACCTTTCTGTCATACAGATGTGTGACTGGTGACATCACTGCTTCAACAGTATGAGAAGAAGTGAGGAGCTCCCTTTGGTCCTGGACTTCAGGCTTTGAACCTTTACAGCCTGTTAATGTACAAAGATGAAGAGAAGACACTGAAGGACAGGATGATGCATCAATAATTATAATACAATGAAAGAACTGCTGCATCTGAGTTCACAGTCAACTTCCTGTGGAGAGAAGCAGTTCCTGTATTTTCACACACTCACACACACACACAGTCACACACACAGTCACACACTCACTCATAGTCACACACACAGACACACAGTCACACACTCACACACAGTCACACACTCACTCATAGTCACACACACACACACACAGTCAC
>JAFEUB010000475.1:12500-35000 GCA_024529925.1 Ophthalmolycus amberensis
AGACAGACAGACAGACATCACGGACTCCTCTGACGGTACCGAGCCGCTCTATTAGATCCATTAACAGATCACCGCCGGTATGAACACGGAGGAGACCAACGTGGATCTGAAGGATGCTGAGACCAAAGATGCAGATCCGACGGAGTCGCCGGGTCCAGATGCGGTCGCCGCGGATGCCGATGCGACGGAGGCCGATGTGAGCGAGGCGGATCTGGACCAGGAGGAGCAGGAGAAGCAGCCGATGACCGGAGGAGGAGGAGGAGACCGGGCCGAGGACGCTCCGTCTGCCGGAGGAGAGGAGGCGGAGCCGGCAGACGGAGCGGTGATGGAGAAGAACGGAACCGTGAAGCTGAAGATTCAGGACGAGGAGGTGAAATTCACCGGACTGAACAAAGAGGAGCTGCTGAGGGTGGCCGGGACTCCTGGGTGAGGAGGCCCCAACACACACACACACACACACACACACTATATATACAGTATATATATTTAATGAATTATGTCTGAATGTCTCTGATGCTCTCCTTCCATGCATCCTTGTCCCCCTCCCTGTCTCCTCGTCCTCCTCACTGTCTCCTTGTCCTCTCCCTGTCTCCTCGTCCACCTCCCTGTCTCCTCGTCCCCCTCCCTGTCTCCTCGTCCCCCTCCCTGTCTCCTCGTCCACCTCCCTGTCTCCTCGTCCTCCTCCCTGTCTCCTCGTCCTCCTCACTGGCTCCTCGTCCTCCTCCCTGTCTCCTCGTCCTCCTCCCTGTCTCCTCGTCCCCCTCCCTGTCTCCTCGTCCACCTCCCTGTCTCCTCGTCCTCCTCGTTCCTCTCCCTGTCTCCTTGTCCCCCTCCCTGTCTCCTTGTCCCCCTCCCTGTCTCCTCATCCTCCTCGTTCCTCTCCCTGTCTCCTTGTCCCCCTCCCTGTCTCCTCATCCTCCTCCCTGTCTCCTCGTCCTCCTCGTCCTCTCCCTGTCTCCTCATCCTCCTCACTGTCTCCTCGTCCTCTCCCTGTCTCCTCGTCCTCCTCCCTGTCTCCTCATCCTCTCCCTGTCTCCTCGTCCTCCTCACTGTCTCCTCGTCCACCTCCCTGTCTCCTCGTCCTCTCCCTGTCTCCTCGTCCCCCTCCCTGTCTCCTCGTCCCCCTCCCTGTCTCCTCGTCCACCTCCCTGTCTCCTCGTCCTCCTCCCTGTCTGCTCGTCCTCCTCACTGTCTCCTCGTCCCCCTCCCTGTCTCCTCGTCCCCCTCCCTGTCTCCTCGTCCACCTCCCTGTCTCCTCGTCCTCCTCCCTGTCTCCTCGTCCCCCTCCCTGTCTCCTCGTCCTCCTCCCTGTCTCCGCGTCCCCCTCCCTGTCTCCTCGTCCCTCTCCCTGTCTCTTGTCCTCCTCCCTGTCTCCTCGTCCCCCTCCCTGTCTCCTCGTCCTCCTCGTCCCTCTCCCTGTCTCTTGTCCTCCTCCCTGTCTCCTCGTCCCCCTCCCTGTCTCCTCGTCCTCCTCGTTCCTCTCCCTGTCTCCTTGTCCCCCTCCCTGTCTCCTTGTCCCCCTCCCTGTCTCCTTGTCCCCCTCCCTGTCTGCTCGTCCTCCTCGTTCCTCTCCCTGTCTCCTTGTCCCCCTCCCTGTCTCCTCATCCTCCTCCCTGTCTCCTCGTCCTCCTCGTCCTCTCCCTGTCTCCTCGTCCTCCTCACTGTCTCCTCATCCTCCTCACTGTCTCCTCGTCCTCTCCGTCTCCTCGTCCTCCTCCCTGTCTCCTCATCCTCTCCCTGTCTCCTCGTCCTCCTCACTGTCTCCTCGTCCACCTCCCTGTCTCCTCGTCCTCTCCCTATCTCCTCGTCCCCCTCCCTGTCTCCTCGTCCCCCTCCCTGTCTCCTCGTCCTCCTCCCTGTCTCCTCGTCCTCCTCACTGTCTCCTCGTCCCCCTCCCTGTCTCCTCGTCCCCCTCCCTGTCTCCTCGTCCACCTCCCTGTCTCCTCGTCCCCCTCCCTGTCTCCTCGTCCTCCTCCCTGTCGCCTCGTCCTCCTCCCTGTCTCCTCGTCCCCCTCCCTGTCTCCTCGTCCTCCTCGTCCCTCTCCCTGTCTCTTGTCCTCCTCCCTGTGTCCTCAGCTGGGTGAGGACGCGCTGGGCGTTGCTGGTGGTGTTCTGGTTGGGCTGGTTGGGGATGTTGGGTGGAGCCGTCCTCATCGTCCTCCAGGCTCCTCGCTGCAGAGACCTCCCGTCCTCCAGCTGGTGGAACGACGGCCCGCTGTACCAGATCGGAGACATCGGGGCCTTCAGCGCCCTGAAAGACCTGAAGGGTGAGGAAAGCAAGGCATTCTGGGAGAGATTATTTATTATATATATTCATGAAGATGTGAAGCAAGGCATTCCGTTTTGTCTTCCTCCTCCTCCACCACCTCCTCCCTTTCCTCCTCTTCCCTCTCCTCCTCCTCCTCCCTTTCCTCTTCCCTCTTCTCCTCCTCCTCCTCCTCGCCCCCAGGAGTGGAGCAGAAGGTGGGCCGTCTGTCTCAGATGAAGGTCCGAGGTCTGGTGGTCGGTCCGGTCCACGTGGCTCCAGCAGACGACGTCATGAGTCTGAGGTTTGAGGAGGTCTCCTCTGAGTCTGGAACCCTGGACCAGTTCAAAGACCTGGTCCAGGCCGCTCATAAGAAGGGTAACAATGACAATCATTATTAGAAGGAATGAGCTTTGAGAACAGTACTGAAGTTATTCTGCTCAGGATCCTGGTCTAGTTTACATGTTGTCTGTCTCTGCAGGTATTTCTGTGGTTCTCGATCTGACTCCAAACTACCAGGGTTCATCTGGACCCTGGTTCTCCAACGTCAGTGTGACCAACGTAGCTGAGAGGCTGAAGGTGAGAGAGAGAGAGAGACACAGACAGACAGACAGACAGACAGACAGACAGACAGACAGACAGACAGACAGACAGAGAGACAGGCAGAGAGACATACAGAGAGAGAGACAGTTCACTGCAGACAGGATCTGAACAGAGATCAGTCAGACTGTCAATGCTAGCTCACTATTACACTTCCTGTTTACATCCCCAGAGGGGACGCCATAGCTGTCTGTCTCTACCAGCTGTCTGTCTGTCTGTCTGTCCTCAGTCTGCTCTGGTCTTCTGGATGAAACAAGGTGTGGACGGCGTGCAGATGTCGGGGGTGGAGCGAGTGGCCTCCATGGTGCCATCTCTGTGGACAGACATCAGAGCCATCGTCCACAACGGGACGGAGGACAGTCCCAACAAGAGGTCAGAGACCAATCTGTCAGACCACTAGGACCTCTGGGACCACTGGGACCTCTGAGACCTCTAGGATCTCTGGGACCACTGAAACCATTGAGACCAGTGGGACCACTGTGACCACTTAGTCCACTGGGACCACTAAGTCTATTGTGACCACTGGGCTCTCTGGGACCGATGTGACTACTGAGTCCACTGGAACCTCTGAGACGTCTGGTACCACTGAGTCCACTGGGACTACTGGGACCTCTGGGACCAGGTCCATCATGACTCAAATTCTTTAAATCCTAATCATCCTCAAACAGAATCAGGACATCTAAAGTCCTCAGAACAGAAAACTGTCAAGATGTGAAATAAAATATTTATATCTCGGTCCGTTTGACCTAACAAAGACTGGATGTGTTTTTCCAGAGTCCTGATCGGCGTCACAGAGCGTTCCTCGGCTGAAGACGTGTCCACCCTCCTCAACTCCACTGGCGTGGACCTGCTGGTCTCCAGGGTCCTCCTCGGCCCCGGCAGCGCGGGCGCCGCGGACGCCACTGAGCTCGCTCAATCCGTCCAGCTCTTGTACTCGTCCCACAGCCAGCTCAAGCTGGCCTGGAGCCTAGGGGGGCGGGACCAGGGTCACCTGGCCTCGCTGGTGGTACCGGCTCTGGTCAAACTGCACCAGCTGCTGCTGCTCACGCTGCCGGGGACACCCGTCTTCAACTACGGAGACGAGATCGGCCTGATGGACGAGGTGAGGACACGTCCCGTGAGACCTGAGAGACGGATGTTAAATCAGTGGATTAATCAGTGGAGTCTGGTCTACGGCGTCTGTTATTTCATAAAGAATCGTAGCAGCAGTAGGAATAGTACCAGCAGTAGCAGTAGGACTAGTACCAGCAGTAGCAGTAGGACTCGTACCAGCAGTAGCAGTAGGACTAGTACCAGCAGTAGGACTAGTACCAGCAGTAGGACTAGTACCAGCAGTAGCAGTAGGACTAGTACCAGCAGTAGGACTAGTACCAGCAGTAGCAGTAGGACTAGTACCAGCAGTAGGACTAGTACCAGCAGTAGCAGTAGGACTAGTACCAGCAGTAGGACTAGTACCAGCAGTAGGACTCGTACCAGCAGTAGGGCTAGTACCAGCAGTAGGGCTAGTACCAGCAGTAGCAGTAGGACTCGTACCAGCAGTAGAACTAGTACCAGCAGTAGGACTAGTACCAGCAGTAGGGCTAGTACCAGCAGTAGCAGTAGGACTCGTACCAGCAGTAGAACTAGTACCAGCAGTAGGACTCGTACCAGCAGTAGGACTAGTACCAGCAGTAGGACTAGTACCAGCAGTAGGACTCGTACCAGCAGTAGGGCTAGTACCAGCAGTAGGGCTAGTACCAGCAGTAGCAGTAGGACTAGTACCAGCAGTAGCAGTAGGAGTCGTACCAGCAGTAGAACTAGTACCAGCAGTAGGACTCGTACCAGCAGTAGGGCTAGTACCAGCAGTAGCAGTAGGACTCGTACCAGCAGTAGAACTAGTACCAGCAGTAGGACTCGTACCAGCAGTAGGGCTAGTACCAGCAGTAGCAGTATGACTCGTACCAGCAGTAGGACTAGTACCAGCAGTAGGACTCGTACCAGCAGTAGGGCTAGTACCAGCAGTAGCAGTAGGACTCGTACCAGCAGTAGAACTAGTACCAGCAGTAGGACTAGTACCAGCAGTAGGACTCGTACCAGCAGTAGGGCTAGTACCAGCAGTAGCAGTAGGACTCGTACCAGCAGTAGAACTAGTACCAGCAGTAGGACTCGTACCAGCAGTAGGGCTAGTACCAGCAGTAGCAGTAAGGCAAGGCAAGGCAAGGCAAGTTTATTTGTATAGCACATTTCAACAACAACGTAATTCAAAGTGCTTCACATAAAACCATTAAAAGCATCAAAACACAAGGCAAAAGAAAAGGACATTTCAAAAACAATTAAAAAACAGTGTAAGAAATAAAATGCAGTGGTAAAATGCAGAAATGCAGGAAATTGATTAATATATTAATTGAACGTGGTTCAATTAAAGGCAGCAGCAAACAGAAAGGTCTTCAATCTTGATTTAAATGAGCTGAGGGTCTCAGCAGACCTCCAGCTTTCTGGGACTTTGTTCCAGATATGTGGAGCAGAAAAACTGAACGCTGCTTCTCCATGTTTAGTTCTGACTCTGGGAACAGAAAGTAGACCGGTCCCAGACGACCTGAGGGGTCGGGATGGTTCGTAAGGTAGCAGCAGATCAGAGATGTATTTTGGCCCTAAACCATTCAGTGCTTTGTAAACCAACAGCAGGATTTTAAAGTCAATTCTTTGTTGGACAGGAAGCCAGTGCAAAGACCTCAGAACTGGAGTGATGTGGTCCACCCTCCTGGTCTTAGTGAGGACTCGAGCTGCAGCGTTCTGCATCAGCTGCAGCTTTCTGACGGATTTTTTACAGAGACCTGTAAACACACCGTTACAGTAGTCCAGTCTGCTGAAGATAAATGCGTGGACAAGTTTTTCCAAATCCTGTTGAGACATAAGTCCTCTAATCCTTGATATATTCTTCAGGTGATAGTAGGCTGATTTTGTAATTGTCTTGATATGGCTGTTCAGGTTGAGGTCTGAATCCATAACTACACCTAGATTTCTGGCTTGGTTTGTGGGTTTTAACATCAGTGACTGAAGCTGAGCGGTGATTTTCAATTGTTCGTCCTTGGTACCAAAAACAATTACTTCTGTTTTATCTTTGTTTAATTGAAGAAAATTCTGGCACATCCAGTGTTGATTTGTTCAATGCAGTTACCCAGCCCTTGTATGGGATTATAGTCCCCTGGTGACATAGTTATGTAGATTTGTGTGTCGTCTGCATAATTATGATAACACACTTTGTTGTTTTCCATAATCTGAGCTAGTGGAAGCATGTAGATGTTGAACAGAGGAGGCCCCAGTATTGAACCTTGGGGAACACCACATGTCATTTTAGTCAGCTCTGATGTGTAATCATCTACAGACACAAAGTATTCTCGGCCCTTCAAGTAGGATTCAAACCAGTTAAGTGCTGTGCCAGAGAGTCCCACCCAGATTTTTTGTCTTTCTAGGAGTATGGCATGGTCGACCGTGTCGAATGCAGCACTGAGATCTAGTAACACTAAGACTGAACTTCTGCCATTGTCTATGTTTAAGTGGATGTCGTTGAAAACCTTAACAAGAGCAGTTTCAGTGCTGTGGTGCTGTCGAAAGCCTGACTGGAAAACATCAAAGCAGTTATTTACGGCCAAGAAGTCGGTCAGCTGTTGGAAAACCGCTTTTTCAATTATTTTACTTAAAAATGGGAGGTTTGATATTGGCCTATAATTTTTCATCGTTGCGGAGTCTAAACTAGCCTTCTTTAGGAGTGGTTTAATAACTGCAGTTTTTAGGGCTTGTGGGAAGACACCTGAGAGAAGGGATGTGTTTACAATTTGTAAAAGATCAGTGGTCATGCAGTTTGAAATATTTTTGAAAAAGTGTGTTGGTAGAATATCCAAGCAGCAGGAGGATGACTTCAGATGTTGTATAATGTCTTCTAGGCTTCTACGGTCGATTGAATGAAATTGTGTCATGATATTTGAATGGATGTTATTCAGAGATCAGGACAACACATATCCTGTGGTTGATGTGGAGGCACTGACTGCTTGTCTAATTTTCAGAATTTTGTCAGTAAAAAAGGAGGCAAATTGATTGCATGCCCAGGTAGGACTCGTACCAGCAGTAGGACTAGTACCAGCAGTAGGACTCGTACCAGCAGTAGCAGTAGGACTCGTACCAGCAGTAGAACTAGTACCAGCAGTAGGACTCGTACCAGCAGTAGCAGTAGGACTAGTACCAGCAGTAGCAGTAGGACTCGTACCAGCAGTAGGACTAGTACCAGCAGTAGGACTCGTACCAGCAGTAGCAGTAGGACTCGTACCAGCAGTAGGACTAGTACCAGCAGTAGGACTCGTACCAGCAGTAGGACTAGTACCAGCAGTAGGACTCGTACCAGCAGTAGGACTAGTACCAGCAGTAGCAGTAGGACTCGTACCAGCAGTAGGACTAGTACCAGCAGTAGGACTCGTACCAGCAGTAGGACTCGTACCAGCAGTAGGACTCGTACCAGCAGTAGAACTAGTACCAGCAGTAGGACTCGTACCAGCAGTAGGACTCGTACCAGCAGTAGGACTCGTACCAGCAGTAGCACTCGTACCAGCAGTATAACTAGTACCAGCAGTAGCAGTAGGACTCGTACCAGCAGTAGGACTCGTACCAGCAGTAGGACTCGTACCAGCAGTAGCAGTAGGACTCGTACCAGCAGTATAACTAGTACCAGCAGTAGCAGTAGGACTCGTACCAGCAGTAGAACTACTACCAGCAGTAGCAGTAGGACTCGTACCAGCAGTAGGACTAGTACCAGCAGTAGCAGTAGGACTCGTACCAGCAGTAGGACTCGTACCAGCAGTAGCAGTGAGACTTGAGAGACGGATGTTAAATCAGTAGATTAATGAGTGGATTCTGGTCTATGGCGTCTCACTCACTCCCACCACTAGGTGGTGCTGAAGGAGTCCTTTCTGATTCATCATCAAACATGATTATTGATTATCACTGATTGATCTTCACTTTTTATCATCTGTGTTAAAGGGCACCAAGTTTCCCAGAATGCTTTGGGACTCTGATGAGGAGCTGAACGGGACTTTGAAGGTAAATACTGAGAGTGACAGGAGGAAGTACAAGGAGTACAAGTACTAGTAGCGCAAGTACAAGGAGTACAAGTACAAGGAGCGCAAGTATAAGTTACGCGAATACAAGTAGGGCAAGTACTACTACTACTAGTACAAGTACAAGTAATGCAAGAACAAGTAGTACAAGAGTACATGTAGTGGAAGTACTTGTAGCAGAAATGCTGTTATCAGTGCTGGCAGTACCAGCAGTCACAGAAGTGGTTACAACAGGAGAAAAGGTACTACAGCTATAGTACTAGCATTAATTGTTGTGCTCGTAGTAGCAGTAGTACTAGTACCAGCAGTAGTAGTACTAGTACAGCAGTACAGTAATGACACTGTGTATTCTCTCCTCCAGGAGGAGCAGGCGGAGCGTTGGTCCTGTCTCTGGTTCTTCAGCGCTCTGAGCGAGCTCCGTGGTAAAGAGCGCTCCCTGCTGTTCGGAGACTTCCTGCTCCTCTCTAACTCCTCCTCCTCGCTGGCGTACCTGCGCGTCTGGGATCAGAGCGAGCGCTACCTGGCCGCCTTCAACTGGGCGGAGGAGGCGGTGGCGCTGCAGCTGAGCGGCGCGGCGCTTCCTCGGCGTGCGACGGTCGTCCTCAGCACCGACGGCGCCGTCCTGCCGGCCGATGGTGGCGACGTGGACCTCACGGAGTTGCGACTCGGCCCCGGACAGGCCGCGCTCCTCAGGTTTCCCTACGCTGGATAGGCGTCAAATATAAAAAAAGAATGGAGCTTTAAACGCGTTTTGTCTCATTTACTGTAAGTCAGGAGTCTCAAACTCCCGGCCCGCGGGCCAAATCCGGCCCGCCACGTCATTTTATGTGGCCCGCGAATCCGCCAGCAAAAAATAAAAAATAAAAAAAAATGTATTTTATTTTTTTAAATAAAGTTAGACTTGATAATAAAAATATCCCCATAGTCGAAATTATGAGATAGAAAGTCGAAGTTATGAGAAAGAAAGTCATAACTATGATAGAAAGTCATAATTCTGAGATAGAAAGTCAAAATGATGAGATACTTAAACACACAGTCCCAGAAGCAGCTCTTTGGCTGGTAATTTGACATGTAAATGTTTTGTGAGTACATTGAAGACTACTTTAAACGTTGCTTTAAAAACACATGAAATACTTCATGATTGTGCAAATGCACCCTTGAAAGGATTTTAAGCTTTGAACAAAGTTAATGTAATAACTTGTTTGATATTTGTCTTTGATATTTTCAATAATAGTTTGATCTTTGATAGAGTAATGTGGGTTTCTTAACCCTAAATTAAAAGGATTTAAGTTGTAACAGAAATGTGCTTCAATATATTTTTACACTTGAATAAACAATAATCAAATGCAGAGACAGTTATTTACCAATATGTTATGAGTAGTTACATTTACACAGTCTTACATTTACAACCGGCCCTTTGAGGGCGACCGCGATGCTGATGTGGCCCGGAGTGAAAATGTGTTTGAGACCCCTGCTGTAAGTGATGAATATTAATCATGTGACGTCTCTGATTCTGTGAAAACAAAACAAAAATACAAGGAAAAGAATTTAAAGTCTCGAGTCTCTTTTTATGAAACCTGAAAGTTCTCTAATACTGCAGACGTCCTGATGAAAGTATCAAAGTACTTCAGTACAGAGTGTACTGAAGTACTTTCAGTATACAAAGACGAGCGGATCCTCTGAATCAGTCCACCGATCATTTCAAAGTAATCTTCCTCCACTATTAAAACACAATGAGAGTATTAATACATACAGGATATACTGAAGTGTAGTACAGTATAAAGTACTAAATGTACCTCTGAGATGTAGTACAGTATAAAGTACTAAATGTACCTCTGAGATGTAGTACAGTATAAAGTACTATATGTACCTCTGAGATGTAGTACAGTATAAAGTACTAAATGTACCTCTGAGATGTAGTACAGTATAAAGTACGATATGTACCTCTGAGGTGTAGTACAGTATAAAGTACTATATGCACCTCTGAGATGTAGTACAGTATAAAGTACTATATGTACCTCTGAGATGTAGTACAGTATAAAGTACTAAATGTACCTCTGAGATGTAGTACAGTATAAAGTACTATATGTACCTCTGAGATGTAGTACAGTATAAAGTACTAAATGTACCTCTGAGATGTAGTACAGTATAAAGTACGATATGTACCTCTGAGGTGTAGTACAGTATAAAGTACTATATGCACCTCTGAGGTGTAGTACAGTATAAAGTACTATATGTACCTCTGAGATGTAGTACAGTATAAAGTACTATATGTACCTCTGAGATGTAGTACAGTATAAAGTACTAAATGTACCTCTGAGATGTAGTACAGTATAAAGTACAATATGTACCTCTGAGGTGTAGTACAGTATAAAGTACAATATGTACCTCTGAGATGTAGTACAGTATAAAGTACTAAATGTACCTCTGAGATGTAGTACAGTATAAAGTACTAAATGTACCTCTGAGATGTAGTACAGTATAAAGTACAATATGTACCTCTGAGATGTAGTACAGTATAAAGTACAATATGTACCTCTGAGATGTAGGACAGTATAAAGTACTACATGTACCTCTGAGATGTAGGACAGTATAAAGTACAATATGTACCTCTGAGATGTAGGACAGTATAAAGTACAATATGTACCTCTGAGATGTAGTACAGTATAAAGTACTATATGTACCTCTGAGATGTAGTACAGTATAAAGTACTATATGTACCTCTGAGGTGTAGTACAGTATAAAGTACTATATGTACCTCTGAGATGTAGGACAGTATAAAGTACTACATGTACCTCTGAGATGTAGTACAGTATAAAGTACATCTCAGAGGTACATATAGTAGTTTATACTGCACTGGAAGCAGAGCAACTGAGGAAGACAGGAGCTGTTAACGAGCTCCTCTATTAACCAGCTCCTCTGTTAACCAGCTCCTCTATTAACCAGCTCCTCCATCAACCAGCTCCTCTATTAACCAGCTCCTCCATTAACCAGCTCCTCTATTAACCAGCTCCTCTATTAACCAGCTCCTCTATTAACCAGCTCCTCCATCAACCAGCTCCTCTATCAACCAGCTCCTCTATTAACCAGCTCCTCTATTAACCAGCTCCTCTATTAACCAGCTCCTCCATCAACCAGCTCCTCTATTAACCAGCTCCTCTATTAACCAGCTCCTCTATTAACCAGCTCCTCCATCAACCAGCTCCTCTATTAACCAGCTCCTCTATTAACCAGCTCCTCTGTTAACCAGCTCCTCTGTTAACCAGCTCCTCTATTAACCAGCTCCTCCATTAACCAGCTCCTCTATTAACCAGCTCCTCTATTAACCAGCTCCTCTATTAACCAGCTCCTCTATTAACCAGCTCCTCTATTAACCAGCTCCTCTATTAACCAGCTCCTCCATTAACCAGCTCCTCTATTAACCAGCTCCTCTATTAACCAGCTCCTCTATTAACCAGCTCCTCTATTAACCAGCTCCTCCATTAACCAGCTCCTCTATTAACCAGCTCCTCTATTAACCAGCTCCTCCATTAACCAGCTCCTCTATTAACCAGCTCCTCTATTAACCAGCTCCTCTATTAACCAGCTCCTCTATTAACCAGCTCCTCTATTAACTAGCTCCTCTATTAACCAGCTCCTCTATTAACCAGCTCCTCTATTAACCAGCTCCTCTATTAACCAGCTCCTCCATCAACCAGCTCCTCCATTAACCAGCTCCTCTATTAACCAGCTCCTCTATTAACCAGCTCCTCTATTAACCAGCTCCTCTATTAACCAGCTCCTCCATCAACCAGCTCCTCTATTAACCAGCTCCTCCATTAACCAGCTCCTCTATTAACCAGCTCCTCTATTAACTAGCTCCTCTATTAACCAGCTCCTCTATTAACCAGCTCCTCTATTAACCAGCTCCTCTATTAACCAGCTCCTCCATCAACCAGCTCCTCCATTAACCAGCTCCTCTATTAACCAGCTCCTCTATTAACCAGCTCCTCTATTAACCAGCTCCTCTATTAACCAGCTCCTCCATCAACCAGCTCCTCCATTAACCAGCTCCTCCATTAACCAGCTCCTCTATTAACCAGCTCCTCTATTAACTAGCTCCTCTATTAACCAGCTCCTCTATTAACCAGCTCCTCCATTAACCAGCTCCTCTATTAACCAGCTCCTCTATTAACCAGCTCCTCTATTAACCAGCTCCTCTATTAACCAGCTCCTCTATTAACCAGCTCCTCTATTAACCAGCTCCTCCATCAACCAGCTCCTCCATCAACCAGCTCCTCTATTAACCAGCTCCTCTATTAACCAGCTCCTCTATTAACCAGCTCCTCTATTAACCAGCTCCTCTATTAACCAGCTCCTCTATTAACCAGCTCCTCTATTAACCAGCTCCTCTATTAACCAGCTCCTCTATTAACCAGCTCCTCCATCAACCAGCTCCTCCATTAACCAGCTCCTCTATTAACCAGCTCCTCCATTAATGTAAAATAAAACTCTTTTCCTCTTGGTGCGCTCCTGTCCTCCTCCTCTCTCCAAACATTTCCTTCTTTGTCCCCACACCAACCTCTCCCGTGTAATCAGTCCCCTCTCTTTCAGCTGGACCTCCGCCTTGGCCCCGGCTGCCCTGCTGACTATGGGAATTGTAGTTTGTTACCCCGATGCCATGATGGGTTGTAGTCTTTGCTGCAGCCACCGGGAGGTATGTGTCTCCCGTTGATGACCTTCCCTGTCATGACATCACAATATTCAAATATTATGTTATCCCAGGTCAAACTACATATAGCGTCATTTTATCCCATGTCTAACTACAGTGTCATTTTATCCCATGTCTAACTACATATAGTGTCATTTTATCCCATGTCTAACTACATATAGCGTCATTTTATCCCATGTCTAACTACATATAGTGTCATTTTATCCCATGTCTAACTACAGTGTCATTTTAACCCATGTCTAACTACATATAGTGTCATTTTATCCCATGTCTAACTACATATAGTGTCATTTTATCCCATGTCTAACTACATATAGTGTCATTTTAACCCATGTCTAACTACAGTGTCATTTTAACCCATGTCTAACTACATATAGTGTGATTTTATCCCATGTCTAACTACATATAGTGTCATTTTAACCCATGTCTAACTACATATAGTGTCATTTTATCCCATGTCTAACTACAGTGTCATTTTAACCCATGTCTAACTACATATAGTGTCATTTTATCCCATGTCTAACTACATATAGTGTCATTTTATCCCATGTCTAACTACAGTGTCATTTTAACCCATGTCTAACTACATATAGCGTCATTTTAACCCATGTCTAACTACATATAGTGTCATTTTATCCCATGTCTAACTACATATAGTGTCATTTTATCCCATGTCTAACTACAGTGTCATTTTAACCCATGTCTAACTACATATAGTGTCATTTTAACCCATGTCTAACTACATATAGCGTCATTTTAACCCATGTCTAACTACAGTGTCATTTTAACCCATATCTAACTACATATAGTGTCATTTTATCCCATGTCTAACTACAGTGTCATTTTAACCCATATCTAACTACATATAGTGTCATTTTATCCCATGTCTAACTACAGTGTCATTTTAACCCATATCTAACTACATATAGCGTCATTTTAACCCATGTCTAACTACATATAGTGTCATTTTATCCCATGTCTAACTACAGTGTCATTTTAACCCATATCTAACTACATATAGCGTCATTTTATCCCAGGTCTAACTACATAGTGTCATTTTAACCCATGTCTAACTACATATAGTGTCATTTCATCCCATGTCTAACTACATATAGTGTCATTTTAACCCATGTCTAACTACATATAGTGTCATTTTAACCCATGTCTAACTACATATAGTGTCATTTTATCCCATGTCTAACTACAGTGTCATTTTAACCCATATCTAACTACATATAGTGTCATTTTATCCCATGTCTAACTACAGTGTCATTTTAACCCATATCTAACTACATATAGCGTCATTTTAACCCATGTCTAACTACATATAGTGTCATTTTATCCCATGTCTAACTACAGTGTCATTTTAACCCATATCTAACTACATATAGTGTCATTTTATCCCAGGTCTAACTACATAGTGTCATTTTAACCCATGTCTAACTACATATAGTGTCATTTCATCCCATGTCTAACTACATATAGTGTCATTTTAATCCCATGTCTAACTACATATAGTGTCATTTTAACCCATGTCTAACTACATATAGTGTCATTTTAACCCATGTCTAACTACATATAGTGTCATTTTAACCCATGTCTAACTACATATAGTGTCATTTTAACCCATGTCTAACTACATATAGCGTCATTTTAACCCAGGTCTAACAACATATAGCGTCCCAGGACACAAATAAACTGTAATGTGCAAATCTAACTAAAGACCAGTGTAAGAGCCATTTTGTATTCTTAACAGTTTTTGTATTTTATGTTTATTGCAAAAGTATGTGTTATGCCCTTTAGAATGTTTACCATATAACAGGTCATGTTGTAAAATGTGTTTTTGCCCTTTGAAGATAAAGGCTCCTCTATTCTGTCCTGCTATTGGATAGTTATTGGTTGACTCCTTTAAGTGAGTTCAGTGTAAATTAGGCTTTGATGGAACAGGATGTGGAGCAACAATTTTTCTGACCGCAGATTCTAGATTGCAGATTCTAGAATGCAGATTATAGACTTTTTAGTTATAGCCAGTGTTTTAGTACTCCAGTTATTACCGAAGGAAATTGTTTTGTTTATGTTTTACATGGAATAAAACTACTTTTAACTACGAGCTACGAGCCTCATCCTTGGACAGCTAGCAAGAAAAGTTTAGCCTGCAAGAGCAGGTAAATTGGACATGGTGGTCTACGCGAGTCAGAACCCTTTACATCCTGCAAGAAGTGGCCAAGAAGGCCGGTAAAATAAGCTGCCACTACAACCAGGGTCTGGTGCCGGACAGATGAGAGAGCGCGAGCAAGGAGGCGCTTATAAAGGTAAAACCCACACCTTCATCCAGGTGCCCTCAATCAGTCATCAGGGAGCTGCACCTAGAACTCAAAGACATAGAATACACACGCACAAACATTCACAGCAGGACATAGGATTATACGTAACACTCCATATAGCGTTATTTTAACCCAGGTCTCTCTCTCTCTCTCTCTCTCTCTCTCTCTCTCTCTCTCTCTCTCTCTCTCTCTCTCTCTCTCTCTCTCTCTCTCTCTCTCTCTCTCTCTCTCTCTCTCTCTCTCTCTCTCTCTCTCTCTCTCTCTCTCTCTCTCTCTCTCTCTCTCTCTCTCTCTCTCTCTCTCTCTCTCTCTCTCTCTCTCTCTCTCTCTCTCTCTCTCTCTCTCTCTCTCTCTCTCTGTGTGTGTGTTCCCGCCTCACCAGGAGTCCCTGGGAAAGAAATAGAACATCACACACGTGCACAGAGAGGGCTCGCGCTGTCATGTTCTACCCCGTGTGCCGCCTACAGCTCCTCTTGTCTCGTGAGGGATGTCTCGGTCAGAAACGGTTACGGTCACGGTCAGAAGCTCGCGATGTCTCGCGCGGCAGATTAGTTATACTGGGACCGGAAACGGCTCTTCAAAATAAAGGCCCGTCAATTCCGAATGTGGTGAAACGTCCCAAAACTGGTAATGTTGTTATTGTATGAGTATAGAAACAGTTACATGAATGTGTTGATAAGTAACATAATAACACAGCCTACTTATACAATAACACAATAACATACATAATCACGTTTGGGTCACATGTCTGCCTCCAAACAGATTTATACAAATACAAAGGGATACAATACAAAGGGAATTAAAACCAACCTAAATGTGTTAACATGTAAAGTAACATATTTATAATATTCTACATGTGAGCAATACTTAACTATTATTTTATGACAAATTATTACAGAATATGATTTATTACATAACTCCTGCCACAGTTTAAACTCACACAGTTGTGAGCTTTTTAAGTATTTTATTCTCTTTTAATGTTTCAGTTGAAGTTGTTATTATTCTACCAAACAAACAAACAAACAAAAACAAATTCGCAAAAGTCTAAAGAAACAAACATTTTTGTTTGTATCAGAAATATTTTCTTTCTTTCTTTCCTCAGATTTAACTTTGACTCCTTGGAGGCTCGCGAGCCACGGGTCGGTCACCGCCGTCCTTTTTATGTTTGTTAGATCAGTTTTGTGTTGTTTTGAATAAACCATAAAAATACATATATTGCAACGTTTGGTCACTGTGTTTTATTTTGAAAAAAAAATGTATTTCGGGAAGCAGCATCCATGTCTACTCTGCTCGACTTTACCGCTCGGTTCGCTCGGTGACGTGTCTCATCGGTAAAAGTGCACCGACGAGTCCACCGGACTGTCCGCCTCTTCTTCTTCCTGAGCTCAGAGCGGCATCACGGCGTCACGGAGCCCGCCTCTCCCTCACCTTTGCCCGGCCTGACGGGCTCCGCGACGAGCCGCTGGAACGGACGCGGAGCGGGTTTTACCGCTTCTCACCTCTCGGTGAGTGATGGACGTTACTCCGGTACCGACGAACGGACACGGAGCGCAGTGTTGGACTCGGCGGAGGGGGGGCAGCGGGGACTTGTGAGCGGTACCGGGTCGTGTTTTTTTTTTTCTGAATCTGTGTCTTTTTTTTACCGACAATGTCACCGACAAGGAGACGCGGCTGAAGGCACGTGCGCGGCTCCGCTGACCGTTTTTTAAGCCGAGGTTATCTCCGCTGATGAGCGGAACCGGACCTTCCTGTCACATCTGGAGTGTTTAGGAGTGGGGGGGGGGGGGGGGGGTGCACAGCTGGATTTTTTTTTGGATGAGTACCGGTCACCGGTCACCGGATTCCGTGCGGAGGGACGCCGGCTGGAGGAGCTGCGAGGCGGCCAGAGGAGGATGTGAAGATGGGTCTGGTGTTCGGTCTCCTGTGGCTGTTTACCGGCTTCCTGCAGGGCGCGCACGGCCAGGGCGTTTACGGTAAGGACGTCATTCACACAAACACACACACACACACACACGGTCATTACGGTTATGGTCATGTTTGTATATCCGGTCAAATCGACGTGAATACGGGGGTTTAACCCGGAATACCACCCACAGCAACATGACCTTGTGAGGGATTTAGCGTGCCTGTGTGTAGGCTGAATGTGTGTGTGTGTGTGTGTGTTACATTAAGAACACAACAGGTAGCTGCTGCACACGAACACACACCTGTGAGCACCAGGACAGGGACCTTTATTATTCATATGGATCTCCTTTTAACGGCTTCATTCAGCATCATCGTCTTTAACTGAAGTCCTGAAGCTACCGGGTCTCTGTGTGTAGCAGTGCTGCTGGTCTACTGGGTCCCTGTAGGTCTACCGGGTCTCTGTGTGTAGCAGTGCTGCTGGTCTACTGGGTCCCTGTAGGTCTACCGGGTCTCTGTGTGTAGCAGTGCTGCTGGTCTACTGGGTCCCTGTAGGTCTACCGGGTCTCTGTGTGTAGCAGTGCTGCTGGTCTACTGGGTCCCTGTAGGTCTACCGGGTCTCTGTGTGTAGCAGTGCTACTGGTCTACTGGGTCCCTGTAGGTCTACCGGGTTTCTGTGTGTAGCAGTGCTGCTGGTCTACTGGGTCTCTGTAGGTCTACCGGGTCTCTGTGTGTAGCAGTGCTGCTGGTCTACTGGGTCTCTGTGGGACCCCGGTCTTTATTTATTGAACTTTATCACGAGTTCTTATTGCAGTTCACATGATCTGCTGATGAAGACCATGTGATGTGGTTGAAAGCTCAAAGGAAGAAGCTTATCAGTGGACCTTTAGTCAGAATGATCTCATTATTTTGTGATTATTTTATCTTTAAAGTAACGGATTCAAACTTTTTAAAAAGCTCCCTGTATTTAATATTCTTTAAAACAATATGTATGTATTTGTATGTATCATGTTTTATAGTAGTAGTAGTACTGTGAGGTCCTGTGGTATTATTGCTGATGCAATACTGTAATACTTCATGTACTAATACACTGAACTCTTTAGTATCACCTTATTACAGATATTATTTAAATTCTATAATATTCAGGTCAGTAACCAGAACAACGTAATAATATTGTTAATTTAATGGATTAAACTGTTTGTCTATGTTGTTTATTAATTAGTGTTTCACAGAATAATAAATACTTAAAGACACTTCATTCTGTTTATGAACATCCCCAGGACAAAAACAACAAGTACACCACAATGTGCTCATTGTCCCTAATGTCCTCAGTGTCTCTAATGTCCTCAGTGTCTCTAATGTCCTCAATGGCTCTAATGTCCTCCGTGTCTCTAATGTCCTCAATGTCTCTAATGTCCTCCGTGTCTCTAATGTCCTCAATGTCTCTAATGTCCTCAGTGTCTCTAATGTCCTCAATGTCTCTAATGTCCTCAGTGTCTCTAGTGTCCTCAATGTCTCTAATGTCCTCAATGTCTAATGTCCTCAATGTCTCTAATGTCACCAGTGTCTCTAGTGTCCTCAGTGTCTCTAATGTCCTCAGTGTCTCTAGTGTCCTCAGTGTCTCTAATGTCCTCAGTGTCTCTGATGTCCTCAGTGTCTCTAATGTCCTCAATGTCTATAATGTCCTCAGTGTCTCTAATGTCCTCAATGTCTCTAATGTCGTCAGTGTCTCTAGTGTCCTCAGTGTCTCTAATGTCCTCAATGTCTCTAATGTCCTCAGTGTCCCTAATGTCCTCAATGTCTCTAGTGTCCTCAATGTATCTAATGTCCTCAGTGTCTCTAGTGTCCTCAGTGTCTCTAATGCCCCCAGTGTCTCTAATGTCCTCAATGTATCTAATGTCTTCAATGTCTCTAATGTCCTCAGTCTCTCTAATGTCCTCAGTGTCTCTAATGGACTCAATGTCTCTAATGTCCTCCGTGTCTCTAATGTCCTCAATGTCTCTAATGTCCTCAGTGTCTCTAATGTCGTCAATGTCTCTAGTGTCCTCAGTGTCTCTAATGTCCTCAATGTCTCTAATGTCCTCAATGTCTCTAATGTCACCAGTGTCTCTAGTGTCCTCAATGTCTCTAATGTCACCAGTGTCTCTAGTGTCCTCAGTGTCTCTAATGTCGTCAGTGTCTCTAGTGTCCTCAGTGTCTCTAATGTCCTCAATGTCTCTAATGTCCTCAGTGTCCCTAATGTCCTCAATGTCTCTAGTGTCCTCAATGTATCTAATGTCCTCAGTGTCTCTAGTGTCCTCAGTGTCTCTAATGCCCCCAGTGTCTCTAATGTCCTCAATGTATCTAATGTCTTCAATGTCTCTAATGTCCTCAGTGTCTCTAATGTCCTCAGTGTCTCTAATGGACTCAATGTCTCTAATGTCCTCCGTGTCTCTAATGTCCTCAATGTCTCTAATGTCCTCAGTGTCTCTAATGTCGTCAATGTCTCTAGTGTCCTCAGTGTCTCTAATGTCCTCAATGTCTCTAATGTCCTCAATGTCTAATGTCCTCAATGTCTCTAATGTCACCAGTGTCTCTAGTGTCCTCAATGTCTCTAATGTCACCAGTGTCTCTAGTGTCCTCAGTGTCTCTAATGTCCTCAGTGTCTCTAGTGTCCTCAGTGTCCTCAGTGTCTCTAGTGTCCTCAGTGTCTCTAATGTCCTCAGTGTCTCTAATGTCCTCAATGTCTCTAATGTGGTGATATTTTAATGGCAGATTTGAATAGAAATCCTGCTGGTTTTAAACAAACCTGATGCTGGTTTATTACTGCTAGTGAAGCCTGCTGGTTTATTCCTGCTAGTTAAACCTGCTGGTTTGTTACTGCCAGTTAAGTCTGCTGGTTTATTACTGCTAGTTAAACCTGCTGGCTTATTACTGCTAGTTAAGCCTGCTGGTTTATTACTGCCAGTTAAACCTGCTGGTTTATTACTGCTAGTTAAACCTGCTGGTTTATTACTGCTAGTTAAACCTGCTGGTTCATTACTGCTAGTTAAGCCTGCTGGTTTATTACTGCTAGTTAAGCCTGCTGGTTCATTACTGCTAGTTAAACCTGCTGGCTTATTACTACTAGTTAAGCCTGCTGGTTTATTACTGCTAGTTAAACCTGCTGGTTTATTACTGCGAGTTAAGCCTGCTGGTTCATTACTGCTAGTTAAACCTGCTGGTTTATTACTGCTAGTTAAGCCTGCTGGACGACTTGATGAACGTTGTAATATTGTCAGCTGTAGTCTCCCATACAGAGCCTCATTGTTGGAATGCTGTTAAGCATTCCAACTATTGTTCTTCGAATCTTTATTCAACTTCTTCTATTTCTTCCGTCCCACCTCTTCTTCTCCTTCATATTTTAAGCTACAGAAACCGTTCAACTATTAAAATGTTCAGCTCTTTCACCAGAGGTCTGCTATGACTTTTCATATTTCTAACCTTTAAACTTTTTGAATTATTAAGCTTTTTATTTTCAATGGGATCTCTATGGAGAATATTTTCAAATGGCTTCAGGCACACAGGTGTTCGCGATTGAGCCAATTAGTGATGTTTATAAACACACAGACTCACAGACACACGCGCACACACACTCCTCTCCCTCTCTCTCTGTGTGTCTCTCTCATACAGTCATTCAGGTCTTAGGGATCTTTAGAGGTCTTTCCCCCCTCCTCCACCCACCCCCCCCACACACACACACCCCATTTCAAAATAAAAGCCCCAGAGAGTGAATTCTAACTGAACTGCTTGTGATGAAGCCTGTCATTTAATAACCTCTGTTTATGTGTGTCAAACATTATGATTATGTCTCCTCTCCCCCTCCCTCCCCCACCCAGCACCACCCTTTCAAAATAAAAGCCCCATGGATTAACTGTATTTAAACATTAAGCTCAAAATTAGGCTTTTTTGTTAAAAAAATGAATGCTCTTACTAATACTGCTGCTGCTAATATAGTATTACTACTACTGCTACTACTACTTCTACTATAACTTTTGCTGTTGCTATTACTACTACTGCTACTGCTATTACTGCTACCATCAATATTATTACTACCACTACTGCTATTACTACCACTACTATGACTTATACTACAACTGCTACTACTACTGCTATTCATGCTACTAAAAGTAGTAATACTACTACAGCTATTAGTACGACTGCTACTAGTACTACTACTACTGCTACATCTTCTACTGCCATTACTATTACTACTACTACTACTGTGATATTAAATACTACGACCAATACTACAGCTATTACTATGACTACTGATACTACGTCTTCTACTACTTCTTCTAATTACTAATACTTCTACTACTAATAATACTTCTACTACAACTAGAACTTATACTACTACTACAAATATCACTACTACTAGTACTTATTCTAATGCTACTAATACTTCTACTAATAATACTTATACTACAACTTATACTCCTACAAATATCACCACTGATGAATTTTTTTAAGCCACAGAAACTGTTCAAATATCAAAATGTTCAGCTCTTTCAGGAGAGGTGTGATATGACTTTTCATATTTGTAATCTTTAAACTTTTTGAATTATTAAGCTTTTTGCAATTTGTTTTTGAATTGGATATCTATTTTCAGCAATGTTTTTGCGATTAATTTCAGTTTTCAGCATTCCAACGCATTTTCAGCAGGAAATGCTTTTTCTAGTTCTGACTCACTGTCCAAATAAAAGCGTAGTGAGAGTGTTTCCTGTGTGACGTCAGCTCTCAGATTATCTGTAATCTTACATCACAGATTAGAGGGAGAGGAGGCGTATTACATCACACACACTGTTACTTACATTCACACAGTTTAGTGTGCTGACGTTTCTCAGCTCATGGAAACTCAGGCTTTTACTGATAATTCCTCTTCCTGTTTCTGGGGAGGGGGGGGGGGGGAAGGGAAGGAGGGAGGGGATTAGGATGCAGCATCTGTGCGTTTTTTTCCCATGAGGTAAAAGGAAGCTTCACTCAATGTCACGTTTTTACATCTCAAGCTTCTGCTAACGTTTTTAAAATTAATCTTCAAATGCTGGTTGTCAAATGCTGCTAATGTCATATTAGTCATTTATTTTTAAATCTTCAAACAAAATCCTCAATTTGAATGAACTGGGTCAGATTGAACATGTTAGCCATTTTAAAATAAATAAAATCAACTTTATTTGATGTAAATTAGTGGGGATGCCGCTTCTTTTGTGCTATAACACACATGATAACATGATAACACACACGATAACATAACACACACATGATAACACACATGATAACATAACACACACATGATAACACATGATAACATAACACACACATGATAACACACATGATAACATAACACACACATGATAACACACATGATAACATGATAACACACATGATAACACACACGATAACACAACACACACATGATAACACATGATAACATAACACACACATGATAACACACATGATAACATAACACACACATGATAACACACATGATAACATGATAACACACATGATAACACACACGATAACATAACACACACATGATAACACATGATAACATAACACACACATGATAACACACATGATAACATAACACACACATGATAACACACATGA
>JAFEUB010000475.1:40000-57500 GCA_024529925.1 Ophthalmolycus amberensis
ACTGGAAACACTGGTCACAGGTAACCACATACTGGGAACACTGGTCACAGGTAACCACATACTGGGAACACTGGGGTCACAGGTAACCACATACTGGGAACACTGGTCACAGGTAACCACATACTGCGAACACTGGGGCCACAGGTAACCACATACTGGGAACACTGGTCACAGGTAACCACATACTGGGAACACTGGGGCCACAGGTAACCACATACTGGGAACACTGGTCACAGGTGACCACATACTGGGAACACTGGTCACAGGTAACCACATACTGGGAACACTGGGCCCACAGGTAACCACATACTGGGAACACTGGGCCCACAGGTAACCACATACTGGGAACACTGGGGCCACAGGTAACCACATACTGGGAACACTGGTCACAGGTGACCACATACTGGGAACACTGGCCACAGGTAACCACATACTGGGAACACTGGTCACAGGTAACCACATACTGGGAACACTGGGGTCACAGGTAACCACATACTGGGAACACTGGTCACAGGTAACCACATACTGGGAACACTGGGGTCACAGGTAACCACATACTGGGAACACTGGGGCCACAGGTAACCACATACTGGGAACACTGGGGCCACAGGTAACCACATACTGGGAACACTGGTCACAGGTAACCACATACTGGGAACACTGGGGCCACAGGTAACCACATACTGGGAACACTGGGGCCACAGGTAACCACATACTGGGAACACTGGTCACAGGTAACCACATACTGGGAACACTGGGGCCACAGGTAACCACATACTGGGAACACTGGTCACAGGTAACCACATACTGGGAACACTGGGGTCACAGGTAACCACATACTGGGAACACTGGGGCCACAGGTAACCACATACTGGGAACACTGGTCACAGGTAACCACATACTGGGAACACTGGGCCCACAGGTAACCACATACTGGGAACACTGGTCACAGGTAACCACATACTGGGAACACTGGGGCCACAGGTAACCACATACTGGGAACACTGGTCACAGGTGACCACATACTGGGAACACTGGCCACAGGTGACCACATACTGGGAACACTGGTCACAGGTAACCACATACTGGGAACACTGGGGCCACAGGTAACCACATACTGGGAACACTGGGGTCACAGGTAACCACATACTGGGAACACTGGTCACAGGTAACCACATACTGGGAACACTGGGGCCACAGGTGACCACATACTGGGAACACTGGTCACAGGTAACCACATACTGGGAACACTGGGGCCACAGGTAACCACATACTGGGAACAATGGCCACAGGTGACCACATACTGGGAACACTGGTCACAGGTAACCACATACTGGGAACACTGGTCACAGGTAACCACATACTGGGAACACTGGGGCCACAGGTAACCACATACTGGGAACACTGGTCACAGGTAACCACATACTGGGAACACTGGGGTCACAGGTAACCACATACTGGGAACACTGGGGCCACAGGTGACCACATACTGGGAACACTGGTCACAGGTAACCACATACTGGGAACACTGGGGCCACAGGTGACCACATACTGGGAACACTGGTCACAGGTAACCACATACTGGGAACACTGGGGCCACAGGTAACCACATACTGGGAACACTGGTCACAGGTAACCACATACTGGGAACACTGGGGTCACAGGTAACCACATACTGGGAACACTGGTCACAGGTGACCACATACTGGGAACACTGGTCACAGGTAACCACATACTGGGAACACTGGGGCCACAGGTAACCACATACTGGGAACACTGGTCACAGGTGACCACATACTGGGAACACTGGTCACAGGTAACCACATACTGGGAACACTGGGCCCACAGGTAACCACATACTGGGAACACTGGGGCCACAGGTAACCACATACTGGGAACACTGGTCACAGGTGACCACATACTGGGAACACTGGCCACAGGTGACCACATACTGGGAACACTGGTCACAGGTAAGCACATACTGGGAACACTGGGGTCAGAGGTAACCACATACTGGGAACACTGGGGCCACAGGTAACCACATACTGGGAACACTGGGGTCACAGGTGACCACATACTGGGAACACTGGGGCCACAGGTGACCACATACTGGGAACACTGGCCACAGGTGACCACATACTGGGAACACTGGTCACAGGTAACCACATACTGGGAACACTGGGGTCACAGGTAACCACATACTGGGAACACTGGGGTCACAGGTAACCACATACTGGGAACACTGGGGTCACAGGTAACCACATACTGGGAACACTGGGGCCACAGGTGACCACATACTGGGAACACTGGGGTCACAGGTAACCACATACTGGGAACACTGGCCACAGGTGATCCACATACTGGGAACACTGGGGTCACAGGTAACCACATACTGGGAACACTGGCCACAGGTGACCACATACTGGGAACACTGGGGTCACAGGTAACCACATACTGGGAACACTGGGGTCACAGGTGACCACATACTGGGAACACTGGGGTCACAGGTAACCACATACTGGGAACACTGGGGTCACAGGTGACCACATACTGGGAACACTGGTCACAGGTAACCACATACTGCGAACACTGGGCCCACAGGTGACCACATACTGGGAACACTGGGCCCACAGGTGACCACATACTGGGAACACTGGGCCCACAGGTGACCACATACTGGGAACACTGGGCCCACAGGTGACCACATACTGGGAACACTGGGCCCACAGGTGACCACATACTGGGAACACTGGGCCCACAGGTAACCACATACTGGGAACACTGGTCACAGGTAACCACATACTGGGAACACTGGGGCCACAGGTGACCACATACTGGGAACACTGGGGTCACAGGTAACCACATACTGGGAACACTGGGCCCACAGGTGACCACATACTGGGAACACTGGTCACAGTTCTGCTTCCATTATCCAGTTTTTTCCATCTCTCACCGAATCAGTTTACTTGGAGCACCTGCCAGTCACACCCGTCACACCCACCTCGTCAGCTCATTACTCTCACCTGCTCACTCTGCTCACTCTGCTGCATCACTATTTAAACCCAGTCACATGCACTCACTGCCAGGTCGTTGTCATGTCTACCGGCCCGTTTGGCTCGTCCTGTCCCCGGCTGCCTGCCCTGCCTCATTCTGCTGGATTTTGCCCGTCGTCTCCTGTCTTGTCCGTGGATCCCCGTTGTGTCCTGTAAGTTTCCTGTGTTGATTTAATTTCATTAAATACCTGCTTCACACTACTCTGTCTGGCCTGCATTTGAGTCCTCCACTACACCCCGTGACAGAATGATCTGGCCTGAAATGGACTCGGCAGACCACCGTTTGGAGCGCTGTCTCCATGAGTGGTATGAACAGTTAGCGGGAACCCGGCTGGCCTTTGTAGGGCCTCCGAGTGTCCAGAAGGAGAAGCGTGACCTGATGGACTGCCTGCTCAACCCTCGAAGGAGGCAGGGGCAGAGGAAAGGTCAGACTCCCGTTCCCGCTGCCCTCTCCGGTCGGCGGTCCGACCGACTCCAGCTCCCCGTGTCCGGTCAGCGGTTCGGCCAACTCTAGCCGCCGCCGCATCCATCATCAACACCACCATCACCACAAGCATCATCATCATCATCGCTCTTATTTCTTCTTCTGTGGCCTCCTTGCTGTCAGTCTGTTGAGGCTATAAATAGATCGGCTGCTGGCTCACAGTCTGAATCTGCACTCTCACTCACTCGCTCACTCACTCGCTCACTCACTCACTCACTCTGCGTCACTGCAGAGCTCAGCTTCCTCTGCATTTTTATTTCATCCTCTTCCTCCCCTTCATCCCTCCCCTGTTCCGCTCAGGTTTCACATTTGAATTGTTGTTTTACCGAAATCATGATTTGATTTTAATGTTTCATAATTAACATTAATGTGTGAAGAGAACAGGAAGTTAGAGTTTCTGAGCTTGTAGAATTTAAATCGATGCGTATTATATTTTGCATCTCTTATAATGAATAAACTCTGCATTATGATATAGAAATATATTTAATATAACGGGACGAGCATTTGGGATTTGTTGAACATTAAAGCGTCACGCAGATGCTAAATGTTTTAAAGGAGAATCAGGCCGTCACACGTTTTTATTTCATGTGATAAATTTAAACATGAAAACTTTCACACAGAATGAAAATATTACGCTGTGAAAAAAACATAATTATTTGAGTTTTCTCTCTGCGATTAATGGCGTCGACCAATCGGGTTGTGAGGAGCAGACGTATTAGAATGAACAACATGGAGGCTATGTAGTCTAAACCAAGAAGACAAAACTTTATTAGTCCTTTAAACTTTGACACTTTGAAGCGCAGATCACTCCTTCCTTCTTACCTTTCACAGTAAAAGCCCTAGACATATACACTGTTTACCAGAGAGAACTCAGGAGGAGAACTTTCCCTTTAACTTAATAAACAGCATCATCATGAGTGTGAAGTCTGAATGAATGTTGAAGATTTGATGGATTTATTTTGGTTAGTTTAAGTCCTCAGACTCAAACCTGTACGAGGATCCGTTTGTTGTTTTACTGTGAAAAACAGGAATATACAGATGCAGCTAAACATGATGAAATATAACAAAAAAAATAAGAAAAACCAGATGTAGTTTGAGAAGGTAAATACAAATAAACTAAATCAAATGTGGTAAAGACTAATGGAGTTAGAAAGTGACTGATGGTTAATCTAAACTAGTGTCAACCAGTCTAAACTGGTCAATCTAAACCAGTGACAACCAGTCTAAACTGGTCAATCTAAACCAGTGACAACCAGTCTAAACTGGTCAATATCAACCAGTCTAAACTGGTCAATATCAACCAGTGACAACCAGTCTAAACTGGTCAATATCAACCAGTCTAAACTGGTCAATATCAACCAGTGTCAACCAGTCTAAACTGGTCAATATCAACCAGTGACAACCAGTCTAAACTGGTCAATATCAACCAGTGACAACTAGTCTAAACTAGTCAATCTAAACCAGTGTCAACCGGTCTAAACTGGTCAATCTAAACCAGTATCAACTGGTCTAAACTGATCAATCTAAACCAGTGTCAACCGGTCTAAACTGGTCAATCTAAACCAGTATCAACTGGTCTAACTGATCAATAACAGTGTCAACGGTCTAAACTGGTCAATCTAAACCAGTGTCAACTGGTCTAAACTGGTCAATCTAAACCAGTGACAACCAGTCTAAACTGGTCAATATCAACCAGTGACAACCAGTCTAAACTGGTCAATATCAACCAGTGTCAACCAGTCTAAACTGGTCAATCTAAACCAGTGTCAACTGGTCTAAACTGATCAATCTAAACCAGTGTCACCCAGTCTAAACTGGTCAATATCAACCAGTGTCAACCAGTCTAAACTGGTCAATCTAAACCAGTGTCAACTGGTCTAAACTGATCAATCTAAACCAGTGTCAACCAGTCTAAACTGGTCAATCTAAACCAGTGTCAACTAGTCTAAACTAGTCAATATCAACCAGTCCAAACCAGTCTAAACCATCTGTGCAGATTCGTTGGACTAAGACGGCGGGCGGAGCTTCAGACCGTCAGACCGACTCAACGTTGCTGAACGAAACTCTGAAGATCACGAACATCAGCCGCCACCAGGGGGGGCGCTACTACTGCAAGGCTGAGAACGGACTGGGATCCCCCGCCATACGGTCCATACGGGTCGACGTCTACTGTAAGAACACACACGGAAACATGCACACGTGTAGTTAGCTTAGCATTAAGACTGGAAACAGGTGGAAACAGTTAGCTTAGCATTGGGCGGGAAAATAGTTTGCTTGGCTTAGCGTAAAGACTATAAAAAGGGGGAAACAGTAAACGACTGGAAACGGGGTTAAACTGTTTGTTTAGCTAAGCATTAAGACTTGAAACAGGGAACAGTTAGCTTAGCATAAAGACTGGATACAAATGGAAACAGTTAGCTTAGCATAAAGACTAGAAACAGGGGGAAACCGTTATCTTAGCTTAGAGACTGGAAAAATGGGGAAATGGTTAGCTTAGCATATGGACTGGATACAAAGATGAACAGTTAGCTTAGCATAGAGACTGTAAACAGGGGGAAACAATTAGCTTAGCTTAGAGACTAAAAAGTGGGAAACAGTTGGTGGGCTTATATTAGCAAAGAGACTGGAAACGTTAGCTTAGCATACGTACTGTAAACAAAGGAAAAAAGTTAACTTAGCATGAAGACTGGAAACAAGGCAAAACAGTTAGCTTAGCGTAGAGACTGGAAACAGTTAGCTTAGCATAGAGACTTGGAACAGATGGAACCGTACTTGCTGAAAGTCAGTGTTGCAGCTTCATCAATAAATAACTCTTCATTCCAAGTTTAACTTCCAGTGGCTGTTACTGTCTGATTGTTGTTGACCTACATATGTGGAGACGAAGCCTCCTGCAGCTCTGCTAGCTCATCAGATGTTTCACCTTCATGTTGTTCCAGTTGGGATGAACTAAGTCCCAGTAATCCCAGTACAGAAACGTCCTCGGGGTGTTTTTTTATCTCTCCGACGTCCCGCATGTTTGTGCGTCTCCGAAAAAGTTTCCTCCTAAAGTAACAAAGAATACCTGCAAGCTGTGAGCGTGTCGTTGTGTAACAGCCATAATATCCTGGAGCGTGTTTCTGACTGAGATTACAGGGATTTAAGTGGTACCTGAACGCATCATGGCTGAGTGCTGCCTTCAGGGCACGGATGCTTTCACAGGAAACTGCAGGAGGAAACAGAAGAAAGCATTTAACTCTTCAGGCCCTGATGTGTTCAGTGTGTTCGCTCTGTGTGAAGAACGTTAGCCACCGTTAGCCTCTCTGCTGGCGGGCGGACTCAATAACACGGACGGGCCCGATTGGTCGCCTGCCCTCAGCTGATCGTTCGCTGTTTCCAGCCAATTAAAAAGCAGTAATTACCCCGACCACAGGAGCGTGACACGCTGTTTATAAAATATGAACATCTGTAATGTATATGTTCATATATTATAAGTATATATAAGTTTATTTGTGTATATAATTATGTTTGTGTATTTATATATTTATATGTTCATATGTTAAATTTTGTTAAATGTCACGTTTATATGTTTATATATTTATAAATGTATATTCATAAGTTTATATATTAATAATATATTTATATCTTTAAATATTTATATCTTTAAATGTAAATTGCTTTCCAGTAAATTAGATTTGTTTTAAACCGAAACGTTCCCTCCTCTCTATCACCTCCTCCTCCTCCTCCCCTCTCTCTCTCCTCCTCCTCCCCTTCTTCCCCCCCCCCCCCCCCCCCCCCAGACCTGGATGACCCGGTGATCTCGGTCCACCAGAGTGTGGGTGAGTCTAAGGAGCAGTTCTACTTTGAGAGGACGGTGTTTCTCCGCTGCGTGGCCTCCTCCAACCCTCCGGTGCTCTACAGCTGGAGGAGAGGACGGGAGGCGCTGACTCAGGGCTCCGACGCCGGCGTGGAGATCTACGAACCGTTCTTCACTCAGGTGAGAAGACACACCTTCTGTTTCTATGAGCTCTGTGGTCATCGTATGGGAGGTAGTGAGGAGGTCAGGACGTCAGAAGAGGTCAACATTTCTCGTGAAGAGAGCTAAAAAACACTTAACTTTGGGCCCATATTGACTAGCCGTACTTTAATGGAGAACAATGATTTGAAGTTCAAAACGTAGACAAAACGCTGCACTTTATTGAGCCAAAGGGACATTTTGATAGCTAGCACAGTTTTCATGAAGTCACAGATTAAGTTTCAGGAACATTTTGGGTCCGTTTCAGATTTTATAATGGGTGTAGAGTGATGACATCACGGTCAGAGTGGAGCGGAGCATGAAAATGTTCTGTGATTTTTACAAACAAATTGCTCCAGCTCCCACAATTTTTACTCTTTATACACCATTTTGGTCAAAAAGCTTGGAAAGCGAAGGCCCTATTGAAATTGTACTCATTTGGGTAAACGTACGCATGGTTGGAGGACTTGCCATGCATGAAAACTCACCAAATTTTGGGGACTTCTCAGGCCTGGTAAAAATAGCCATCTGAAAAAGAATGCATCTTTCTGTGTAAAGAAATGGCTCTCTAGCGCCCCCTACAAGTCGGACCGGCGACGCCCCTCGGCCAGTATGTCCGATTTACTGGAAATTCAACACACATGTCCACATCCACTAAATCTACAAAAAAGCCTCGCAGACCCCTAAGCTCGGCCTACTTAGATTTTCCGCCATATTGAATTTAGTGAAAAACACATTTTTGCGAACTTCTCCTACATGCTGGGTCCGATTTCTATATAATTTGCTGTGAATCATTAATGGACCGATATCATCTAAAGACTTCTCCATATCTGCCCCCTCCCTCTGGAACTCTCTCCCCAAAAACATCCGAGATTGCATTGACCTTTCCACATTCAAATCACAAATCAAAACTCACCTGTTCAAAACTGCTTTTAATGTGTGACTATTATTGTGTACTTTGTTTTTAGTGTATTGTTTTTATATATGATGATTTTAATGTAAAGTGTCTGAGTGTCATGAAAAGCGCGATATAAATAAAATGTATTATTTATTATTATAAAGTTACCAAAAGCTTTTATATATATCTTAGCGTTTAAAAGATACGGACCAATGAACTTCTTAGGGGCGTGGCATAATATCAATACACATAACTTCTCAACCATTTGTCCTAAATTCCCTAACATTTCAGCACATCGCACATCGCATCCCGTAACAAACCCCGAGAATTATTTAGCATTCGACAACTAGGGGGCGCTACAGTAAACCAGCGAAGTTGTATTTTTTGTCACTTTTTGCATTTTTAAGCCTTCGTACTTTAACGAACTCCTCCTACAGAATTTATGCGATCTTCTTGAAATTTGCTCTTAAGACCTTTGTGATGATAAGTTATCAAAATCGAGAGTTTTCGTCGAAGAACCTTGACGTGGCGTGGCGGCCATTTTGCGTCATTAGGCATGAAAAAGGAAGTTGTTATAACTCCAAGGTACATTATCCAATCTGCACAAAACTTCTTATGCATGATGCTACTTCAAGCTTGAACATACTTCAATTCAAAACAATTCAATAACTCATAGCGCTGCTTAGTGGCAAAAAAATGTGTCATATTTTATACTTTTAATTATTCCTCCTAGCCAGGTGACCTGATGAGTCTAGAATTTGGTAAGGATAGCCATAAGACATTGATGATGCATCGTCATGAATTTTGTGAGTTTTCGTTGAACGCTGTTGCCGTGGCGACGCATCGTTCGCCATGAAAAAGGACGCTGATGGTTTAGTGGGTTGGGATGCTCAAAAACTCATGGAACTTTGTACATGTGACACAGGTCATAGGAAGAAATAGTTTATAAGATTTATTTTCTTGGCCGTTTTAAATTGCCTCTATCGCGCCCCCTACAATATTTCAAAAGAGTTGCCCCAGCGCTGCGTTTTGGCTACATATATGAAACTTGGTAGGCACATGTGTCCTATGGAGACTTAAAGAAAAGTCTCTTGGGACCATGGTCCAAACCCTACAGGAAGTCGGTCATTTTCAATTTTGTATGAATTTATACAATATTTCGACGATGCAGCCCTCGCAGTACGTTTCACTATCTATATATAAAATGTCGATGTATAACATTTGGTAAACAGATGTATCACATGTAGACTTACAAAAAAGCCCCCGGAGCTCTAAGCTCTAAACCCAACCGGAAGTCAGCCATTTTGAATTTAGTGAAAAAAACACATTTTTGCGAACTCCTACACGCTGGCTCCGATTTCGACGAAATTTGCTGTGGATCATAAGTGGATCTAGAATTCTAGATCATCAAAAGTTATCAAAAGCTTTTTGATATCTCTGCGTTTACAAGATATGGACCAATACACTTCTTAGGGGCGTGGCACAATATCAACACACATAACTTCTCAACCATTTGTTCTAAATTCCCAAAATATTCAGCATATGTGCACATCGCATCCAGTAACATACCCTGAGAATTGTTTTGCATTCGACCACTAGGGGGCGCTACAGTAAACCCGCAAAGCCTACTGGCTAAAGGAAATGTCTGATGTAACTCAGCTGGACTTGTTCCAAACGGTCCCGAACTTCACATGCTTGATAACACTCATGGCCTGAGGATGTCTACGAACTAATTTCCCCTAATACTCACAGCGCCACCTGCTGGCGAAAGGAAATCTGCGTTTTTTGACAAACACCATCCAATTTACGTGACTTTTACACAATGTGGTTTACATTTGATACAGAGCAACATGATGCACGCGTTCTGTAGCGCTAGGCAGCGGACACAGGAAGCAACGGACTATTTGCAAAGCATCATTTCCGGCATCAGGCGGTCCACGCGGGATTAAAAACGTCTCGCTCGCGGACGCACTGTCCGACGGTCACGGACGGTCACGGACGTTCTCGGACGCGCAGGCCTGTGTCCCGCCGGCACCCCGACGTGCTGGAGGATGCGAGGGCCCGTTCATCGCTGGTCGCAGCTTTAATTTTATTTATGTTTTATTGTTCATTTTTATTTTTACATTTTTATTTATTGAATTGAATTGTATTTAATTTATTGTTTTATTGTTTTATTTGGTAGGGACAGTGCACATTAATAAAACATGAGTGTGATTATGATATATATTATAATAACATTAATAAAACATGAATGTGATTATGATATATATTATAATAACATTAATAAAACATGAATGTTATTATGATATATATTATAATAACATTAATAAAACATGAATGTTATTATGATATATATTACAATAACATTAATAAAACATGAATGTTATTATGATATATATATTATAATAACATTTATAAAACATGAATGTTATTATAATATATATTACAATAACATTAATAAAACATGAATGCTATTATAATATATATTATAATAACATTAATAAAACATGAATGTTATTATAATATATATTATAATAACATTAATAAAACATGAATGCTATTATGATATATATTATAATAACATTAATGAAACATGAATGTTATTATAATATATATTATAATAACATTAATAAAACATGAATGCTATTATAATATATATTATAATAACATTAATAAAACATGAATGCTATTATAATATATATTATAATAACATTAATAAAACACGAATGCTATTATGATATATATTATAATAACATTAATAAAACATGAATGTTATTATAATATATATATTATAATAACATTAATAAAACATGAATGTTATTATAATATATATTATAATAACATTAATAAAACATGAATGTTATTATGATATATATTATAATAACATTAATAAAACATGAATGTTATTATAATATATATATATTATAATAACATTAATAAAACATGAATGCTATTATAATATATATTATAATAACATTAATAAAACACGAATGCTATTATGATATATATTATAATAACATTAATAAAACGTGAATGTTATTATAATATATATATTATAATAACATTAATAAAACACGAATGCTATTATAATATATATTATAATAACATTAATAAAACATGAATGTTATTATAATATATATTATAATAACATTAATAAAACATGAATGCTATTATAATATATATTATAATAACATTAATAAAACATGAATGTTATTATGATATATATTATAATAACATTAATAAAACACGAATGCTATTATGATATATATTATAATAACATTAATAAAACATGAATGTTATTATAATATATATTATAATAACATTAATAAAACATGAATGCTATTATAATATATATTATAACAACATTAATAAAACATGAATGCTATTATGATATATATTATAATAACATTAATAAAACATGAATGTTATTATGATATATATTATAATAACATTAATAAAACATGAATGCTATTATATATATTATAATAACATTAATAAAACATGAATGTTATTATGATATATATTATAATAACATTAATAAAACATGAATGTTATTATAATATATATTATAATAACATTAATAAAACATGAATGTTATTATGATATATATTATAATAACATTAATAAAACATGAATGTTATTATGATATATATTATAATAACATTAATAAAACATGAATGTTATTATAATATATATTATAACAACATTAATAAAACATGAATGCTATTATGATATATATTATAATAACATTAATAAAACATGAATGTTATTATGATATATATTATAATAACATTAATAAAACATGAATGTTATTATGATATATATTATAATAACATTAATAAAACATGAATGCTATTATGATATATATTATAATAACATTAATAAAACATGAATGCTATTATGATATATATTATAATAACATTAATAAAACATGAATGTTATTATACTATATTATAATAACATTAATAAAACATGAATGCTATTATGATATATATTATAATAACATTTATAAAACATGAATGTTATTATGATATATATTATAATAACATTAATAAAACATGAATGCTATTATAATATATATTACAATGATAATCTGTGTCCCTGAACAGATGATTAAAATTATAGAGTTCTGCATCGTTTAACCTTTACAATGTTTAAATGTTGACTTTCTAACGTTCATCTTTGCTGAGCGTTGGTATTGACCTCAGCACCGTATGAGGGCAGAAGAAAAAAAGTCAAAACTTGAGTCAGTTCAAACATATTTGTCCCAAAATCTAAAAGCGGTCTCTGGTTTTCTGAACCGTGGCGTTGCAGAGGACGAATCTTTGGACCTACCTGTCTGTCTCACCTGTCGTCATGACAGAGAGAAGGAGGTCCACCATGTGATGTGTATCCTCCTGGATCCTCCCTTTAGGGTGCCCATGTCTCTCCAGGAGGACGTCTTTGTTTCCAGAGTTATTTTTACATCTATTTACCTGTTTACCAGTTTTAGTACCCGGACCCCCAGAGACAGACGGAGACTCTTCATGGTGTCTTTGGTCTCTTTAGTCTCTGAGGATCTACAGGAACCATTAAAGCTGCTCCATCAGACTAAAATAGTTCAGTTTGATTTACGTCCAAACCTCGACAGGATTACAGATATCCACCATTCCTCTCATGCTTTAATAATAATAATCATGTAAAAATAACTTCTCAGGTGAGGAGAGGATGAATGATGATGATCAGTTTGAAGTTTGTGGTTTTACTTTACTTTCTACAATTAATTGCAAACACTGTGAGTTAAACATTGTGTCTGTGATGTGAAGATTTATTTTATTTTTAATAACTAACACCAAACAAACTTCTGCTGTTCTCCTTCATATTCTGTAACTTTAAACTTTCATCCTCCGTCAAGGAGTTCAACGGTTCGTCCTGTAATTGAAGTCCTCCTCCTCCTCTTCCTCCTCTTCTTTATCTTCCTCTTCTTCCTCCTCCTGTGAATTATAAACCTCTACAAAAAGAGACTCCACACTCTGGTTTAGACTTAATTTGAAGCAAAGTGAAGTCGGCCAATCAGGCGTCCAGTTATCAGCCCAGATAAAGCCTTCAGCCCCCCCCCCCCTCCTAGGCACTAATGAGGAACTTATCTCCTCCTCATCATCATCAGGCCGCCATCTTTACACAAGCATCCCATTTAAATGTCATCTAATCTCATCTCATCTGTCTGTGAGGCGGAAGGAGGAGGAGGAGGAGATGAGAGAGATTTAGCAGTGAGGAGGAAGAGGAGGAGGAGGAGGAGGAGGAGAAGAAAGACGAGGAGAAAGTGAGGAAGAGGAAGAGTTCATGTTTCATTAAGGTTTAGATCGGAGTCAGGGTCCCGGGAAGGCAGTGTGTTAATGAGGGTCCTCACAAGTACAGTCAGACAAACCTCTGTGTGTGTGTGTGTTACAGGGTGAGACGAAGATCTTGAAGCTGAAGAACCTTCGTCCTCAGGATTACGCCGGCTACACCTGCATCTCCTCCGTCAGGAGCGTCTGTGGCATCGGAGACAAAAACGCCCACTTCAGTCTGAACAACAGGACAGGTAACACACACACACACACACGCACAAACCGACACACACACACACACACACGGTTCTAACTTAAACCTTAAACCACAGTCAGGATGTGAACCCTGAAATGTAGAGTTGGACTGTGTGGGGACCAGACTTCAGAAATGAGTCCCCACAATGCAGGTGTGTGTATAGGTCCCCACTACGTCATATTTATATATACACACACACACACAAACCTGGACCATACTGGTCCTAGTTCTGAACCCTGACATTTAAGAGCCTGCAGGGACCAGATTTCCCTGCTTCACTGTGTGACAGTGAGTTTAAATAAAACATAAAGACGTACTTTCTGGTTTCTGTCGACAAGGAATTTAATTTAAAATGTTGCTAACATCAAACACAGACTAAGACAGAATTAGTGAATTGAACTTATTGAAATTGATCACGTTTTTGAGTTTTTAGATGATAGATTTAATAAAGTTATTCTAAAATCTGTTTACATTTTAATATATTTCCCATTATAGCTATCTATATCTTTACTTTCTTCACCGTCATTTTCATTTCATTTATTTCACGTGAAACATTTTGTATTACTGTTCTGTTGTGTTTTGAACGGGCTCCTGACAGAGTTTATGATTTCATATTTCTTTGAAGCTGCTCTGGTGTTCAGATGGATGTAAATCCTAAATGAATCATCCGCTGCAGCTCTCTGACCTGTACAGTAGATCCTTCCTCCTCGCCCCAGTGGCTGATGGGATTTACATGATGTCAGCTTAACGGAGGTCGACTCAGCTATTTTTATCGCCCTGCTTATTATTTCTGCGTTTGGTGCTTTTCTGCAGCTGGTGGAGGGAGGCGGCTCTCTGAGGAAGCTTTTTAAAACTGCAGCACGACGGATTATTTACACACGAAGACGTATTTAAAACCTCTTTTAAAATGGGACAAATGTAAACATTAGTCTGAGAGAAGTCCCATGATGCACCTGACCAACGAGACAAAAACATTTTATATCTTTTTCACACAAAACTTAATCAAATAAGAACCGTAATCATTAACTCTTTACTTCGATTCAACATTATGAATCATTGATATCTCAGAATCCATTCATGAGTCAAACTAATCATTGATATCTTTTATTTCAAAGCAAACACGTCAATCGTTTCATATCTTCAGATCATTTGAAGACGACATCTTTCACAAATTATTCAAGAAAATATTCAAAAATGAATCATTAGTTGCAGCTTTAGTTGTTACTGAAGTTGTATTTTGTGTGTATATATTACTGATTTAGATCTTTCTTTGTTTACGTCCTACGTTTATGATTTCATGCAACATGAAGGAAACGGATTGTTTAACTTTAACAAAGAGACATAAAGTTCATTCTTTTACTCATATTTTGTTGCTATTTAAAGAAAATCACTGCGCCGTCATGGAAACATAAACAGATCACAAAAGCATAAAACGCATGAATAAAGATATAGTGAAGATGAAATATGAAGTATTAAGGGAAGTCAGAATAAAAGTGAAGGAGGAATAATAAATGTGAAGTTAATTCCCTCCTCCTCCAGCTCCTCCCTCCGTTAAGCTCCTCCTGGACGACCCCCTGGTGGTGAACCCGGGGGAGACCATCACTCTGGTGTGCGTGCCGTCGGGCGGAGACCCGCCTCCCTCCCTGCTGTGGGTGAGGCCCGGAGGGGAGGAGCTCCCGAAGAGGAGCGTCGTCAACGGCGGCACGCTGACCGTCCCGGCCGTCACCGTGGACGACGGCGGCGCCTACAGCTGCGTGGCGTCGAACAACGTGGGAAACCCCGCCAAGAAGTCCACGACCATCCTGGTCAGAGGTACGACTTCAACAGGAACCTCTCTCCGTTTAATCCACCAAGCACTGACATCACATCCTGTCCGCTCACATCACATCCTGTCCGCTCACATCACATCCTGTCCACTGACATCACATCCTGTCCACTGACATCACATCCTGTCTGCTCACATCACATCCTGTCTGCTCACATCACATCCTGTCCACTCACATCACATCCTGTCTGCTCACATCACATCCTGTCCACTGACATCACATCCTGTCTGCTCACATCACATCCTGTCCGCTCACATCACATCCTGTCCACTGACATCACATCCTGTCTGCTCACATCACATCCTGTCTGCTCACATCACATCCTGTCCACTCACATCACATCCTGTCTGCTCACATCACATCCTGTCTGCTCACATCACATCCTGTCCACTCACATCACATCCTGTCTGCTCACATCACATCCTGTCCACTGACATCACATCCTGTCTGCTCACATCACATCCTGTCCGCTCACATCACATCCTGTCCACTGACATCACATCCTGTCTGCTCACATCACATCCTGTCCGCTCACATCACATCCTGTCCATCCTGTCTGCTCACATCACATCCTGTCCGCTCACATCACATCCTGTCCACTGACATCACATCCTGTCCACTGACATCACATCCTGTCCACTGACATCACATCCTGTCCGCTCACATCACATCCTGTCCGCTGACATCACATCCTGTCCGCTCACATCACATCCTGTCCGCTCACATCACATCCTGTCCGCTCACATCACATCCTGTCCGCTCACATCACATCCTGTCCGCTGACATCACATCCTGTCCGCTGACATCACATCCTGTCCGCTGACATCACATCCTGTCTGGCCCCCACATGGTCCTGTGTTATTATGGTGGCACTGCGGCTCACTGACCATGAGCAGAGTTGTGTCCCCGTGCTGACGTCACACTGAGCCACCGGTCCTGTTGAGTTGTCCTTTAGTCCAGAAGAGTCCACTGAGTCCCTCAGTATCAGCAACGTTAGCGTAAACAGCGGCGTCATAAAGTCCCTCAGTACTTCTCTGCTCCTCGTCTGGTGAAATGAGGTGAAGCTGCCTCAGATGAGTCTGTTTCTGGAGAGAACCTGGTTCCTGTGGGATTCCTCTGCAGCTCCACAGTCGTCTCACCTGTTGCACGGAGTCTTTCTCTCTTTTGTGTTTCCGTCTGACGGCGTTCAGGTGAGTCCTCGGCTTCAGTCGCTGCAGCTACAAAAGATACACATTCATGTTTTCACTTGTTGTTCTGGAGGAACAGCTGCTGCAGAAAGAGACCGGAATAGATCCGACAGCGTTTATCTGCGTCTGTGCAGACGCTGAGCTCTCCCTTTATTTCACCGATCAAATCCGCCTCTTCTTCTCTGCGCCGCGTCGGCGTTTTTCCTGCAGGCGACATGAAGAAGATGACATCATTGATGAGTCGGCGTGAGTCTGAGAGGACGAGAAGAAAATCAGCAATAACTGATAACGTTTGGTTTCAACTCGTTCAAGTTCATTTTAAAAACAGCAGAAAGACATGAAACACGTAACAATATAAAATACAGTAATCACCGCATCATGTCTGTCTCTGTTCTAAAAACATTGAAGTTGCAATCGTTCAATTCTGATTCATGAAGATGTTTCTATTTCAGTGAAAACTAATCTAAACTAAACAGACATTTATTTGAATGATAAA
>JAFEUB010000475.1:60000-132500 GCA_024529925.1 Ophthalmolycus amberensis
CGAGCTCAAGTTCACCGACTTCGGCACCTACACCTGTGTGGCCTCGCTGAGGAACCAAGGAACTCCAGAGATCAGCATCGACGTCAACATCTCCTCCACCACAGGTGAGGAGGAGGGGAGGAAACAAGAGAGGAGAAGACAGGTGAGGGAGGGAAGAGGGAAAGGGCAGGAGAGAGGAGGAAAGAGGAGGAAGGAGAGAAAGGAAAGGAGAGGAGGAAGAAGAGAGGAGGAAAGAGGAGGAAGGAGAGAAAGGAGAGGAGGAAGGAGAGAGAAGGAAAGAGGAGGAGGAAGAAGAGAGAAGGAAAGGAGAGAGGAGGAAAGAGAAGGAAAGAGGAGGAGGAAGAAGAGAGAAGGAAAGGAGAGAGGAGGGAGAGAAAGGAAAGAGGAGGAGGAAGAAGAGAGAAGGAAAGGAGAGAGGAGGAAAGAGAAGGAAAGAGGAGGAGGAAGAAGAGAGAAGGAAAGGAGAGAGGAGGGAGAGAAAGGAAAGAGGAGGAGGAAGAAGAGAGAAGGAAAGGAGAGAGGAGGAAAGAGAAGGAAGGAGAGAAAGGAAAGGAGAGGAGGAAGAAGAGAGGAGGAAAGAGGAGGAAGGAGAGAAAGGAAAGGAGAGGAGGAAGGAGAGAGAAGGAAAGAGGAGGAGGAAGAAGAGAGAAGGAAAGGAGAGAGGAGGAAAGAGAAGGAAGGAGAGAAAGGAGAGAAAGGAAAGGAGAGGAGGAAGGAGAGAGAAGGAAAGAGGAGGAAGGAGAGAAGGGAAAGAGGAGGAGGAGGAAGAAGAGAGAAGGAAAGGAGAGAGGAGGAAAGGTGGGGAAAGAGGAGGAAGGAGAGAAAGGAAAGAGGAGGAGGAAAGAGAAGGAAGGAGGAGAGAGGAGGAAGGAGAGAAAGGAAAGGAGAGAGGAGGAAAGAGGGAGAGAGGAGGAAGGAGAGAAAGGAAAGAGGAGGAGGAAGAAGGAAAGGAGAGAGGAGGGAGAGAAAGGAAAGAGGAGGAAGAAGAGAGAAGGAAAGGAGAGAGGAGGGAGAGAAAGGAAAGAGGAGGAGGAAGAAGAGAGAAGGAAAGGAGAGAGGAGGAAAGAGAAGGAAGGAGAGAAAGGAAAGGAGAGGAGGAAGAAGAGAGGAGGAAAGAGGAGGAAGGAGAGAAAGGAGAGGAGGAAGGAGAGAGAAGGAAAGAGGAGGAGGAAGAAGAGAGAAGGAAAGGAGAGAGGAGGGAGAGAAAGGAAAGAGGAGGAGGAAGAAGAGAGAAGGAAAGGAGAGAGGAGGAAAGAGAAGGAAAGAGGAGGATGAAGAAGAGAGAAGGAAAGGAGAGAGGAGGGAGAGAAAGGAAAGAGGAGGAGGAAGAAGAGAGAAGGAAAGGAGAGAGGAGGAAAGAGAAGGAAGGAGAGAAAGGAAAGGAGAGGAGGAAGAAGAGAGGAGGAAGAAGAGAGGAGGAAGGAGAGAAAGGAAAGGAGAGGAGGAAGGAGAGAGAAGGAAAGAGGAGGAGGAAGAAGAGAGAAGGAAAGGAGAGAGGAGGGAGAGAAAGGAAAGAGGAGGAGGAAGAAGAGAGAAGGAAAGGAGAGAGGAGGAAAGAGAAGGAAAGAGGAGGAGGAAGAAGAGAGAAGGAAAGGAGAGAGGAGGGAGAGAAAGGAAAGAGGAGGAGGAAGAAGAGAGAAGGAAAGGAGAGAGGAGGAAAGAGAAGGAAGGAGAGAAAGGAAAGGAGAGGAGGAAGAAGAGAGGAGGAAAGAGGAGGAAGGAGAGAAAGGAAAGAGGAGGAGGAAAGAGAAGGAAGGAGGAGAGAGGAGGAAAGAGGGAGAGAGGAGGAAGGAGAGAAAGGAAAGGAGAGAGGAGGAAAGAGGGAGAGAGGAGGAAGGAGAGAAAGGAAAGGAGAGAGGAGGAAAGAGGGAGAGGGAGAGAGGAGGAAGAAGAGAGAAGGAAAGGAGAGAGGAGGAAAGAGAAGGAAGGAGAGAAAGGAAAGGAGAGGAGGAAGAAGAGAGGAGGAAAGAGGAGGAAGGAGAGAAAGGAAAGGAGAGGAGGAAGGAGAGAGAAGGAAAGAGGAGGAGGAAGAAGGAAAGGAGAGAGGAGGGAGAGAAAGGAAAGAGGAGGAAGAAGAGAGAAGGAAAGGAGAGAGGAGGGAGAGAAAGGAAAGAGGAGGAGGAAGAAGAGAGAAGGAAAGGAGAGAGGAGGAAAGAGAAGGAAGGAGAGAAAGGAAAGGAGAGGAGGAAGAAGAGAGGAGGAAAGAGGAGGAAGGAGAGAAAGGAAAGGAGAGGAGGAAGGAGAGAGAAGGAAAGAGGAGGAGGAAGAAGGAAAGGAGAGAGGAGGGAGAGAAAGGAAAGAGGAGGAAGAAGAGAGAAGGAAAGGAGAGAGGAGGGAGAGAAAGGAAAGAGGAGGAGGAAGAAGAGAGAAGGAAAGGAGAGAGGAGGAAAGAGAAGGAAAGAGGAGGAGGAAGAAGAGAGAAGGAAAGGAGAGAGGAGGGAGAGAAAGGAAAGAGGAGGAGGAAGAAGAGAGAAGGAAAGGAGAGAGGAGGAAAGAGAAGGAAGGAGAGAAAGGAAAGGAGAGGAGGAAGAAGAGAGGAGGAAAGAGGAGGAAGGAGAGAAAGGAAAGGAGAGGAGGAAGGAGAGAGAAGGAAAGAGGAGGAGGAAGAAGAGAGAAGGAAAGGAGAGAGGAGGGAGAGAAAGGAAAGCGGAGGAGGAAGAAGAGAGAAGGAAAGGAGAGAGGAGGAAAGAGAAGGAAGGAGAGAAAGGAGAGAAAGGAAAGGAGAGGAGGAAGGAGAGAGAAGGAAAGAGGAGGAAGGAGAGAAGGGAAAGAGGAGGAGGAGGAAGAAGAGAGAAGGAAAGGAGAGAGGAGGAAAGAGGTGGGGAAAGAGGAGGAAGGAGAGAAAGGAAAGAGGAGGAGGAAAGAGAAGGAAGGAGGAGAGAGGAGGAAAGAGGGAGAGGGAGAGAGGAGGAAGGAGAGAAAGGAAAGGAGAGAGGAGGAAAGAGGGAGAGAGGAGGAAGGAGAGAAAGGAAAGGAGAGAGGAGGAAAGAGGGAGAGGGAGAGAGGAGGAAGAAGAGAGAAGGAAAGGAGAGAGGAGGAAAGAGAAGGAAGGAGAGAAAGGAAAGGAGAGGAGGAAGAAGAGAGGAGGAAAGAGGAGGAAGGAGAGAAAGGAAAGGAGAGGAGGAAGGAGAGAGAAGGAAAGAGGAGGAGGAAGAAGGAAAGGAGAGAGGAGGGAGAGAAAGGAAAGAGGAGGAAGAAGAGAGAAGGAAAGGAGAGAGGAGGGAGAGAAAGGAAAGAGGAGGAGGAAGAAGAGAGAAGGAAAGGAGAGAGGAGGAAAGAGAAGGAAGGAGAGAAAGGAGAGAAAGGAAAGGAGAGGAGGAAGGAGAGAGAAGGAAAGAGGAGGAAGGAGAGAAGGGAAAGAGGAGGAGGAGGAAGAAGAGAGAAGGAAAGGAGAGAGGAGGAAAGAGGTGGGGAAAGAGGAGGAAGGAGAGAAAGGAAAGAGGAGGAGGAAAGAGAAGGAAGGAGGAGAGAGGAGGAAAGAGGGAGAGAGGAGGAAGGAGAGAAAGGAAAGGAGAGAGGAGGAAAGAGGGAGAGAGGAGGAAGGAGAGAAAGGAAAGGAGAGAGGAGGAAAGAGGGAGAGGGAGAGAGGAGGAAGAAGAGAGAAGGAAAGGAGAGAGGAGGAAAGAGAAGGAAGGAGAGAAAGGAAAGGAGAGGAGGAAGAAGAGAGGAGGAAAGAGGAGGAAGGAGAGAAAGGAAAGGAGAGGAGGAAGGAGAGAGAAGGAAAGAGGAGGAGGAAGAAGGAAAGGAGAGAGGAGGGAGAGAAAGGAAAGAGGAGGAAGAAGAGAGAAGGAAAGGAGAGAGGAGGGAGAGAAAGGAAAGAGGAGGAGGAAGAAGAGAGAAGGAAAGGAGAGAGGAGGAAAGAGAAGGAAGGAGAGAAAGGAAAGGAGAGGAGGAAGAAGAGAGGAGGAAAGAGGAGGAAGGAGAGAAAGGAAAGGAGAGGAGGAAGGAGAGAGAAGGAAAGAGGAGGAGGAAGAAGGAAAGGAGAGAGGAGGGAGAGAAAGGAAAGAGGAGGAAGAAGAGAGAAGGAAAGGAGAGAGGAGGGAGAGAAAGGAAAGAGGAGGAGGAAGAAGAGAGAAGGAAAGGAGAGAGGAGGAAAGAGAAGGAAAGAGGAGGAGGAAGAAGAGAGAAGGAAAGGAGAGAGGAGGGAGAGAAAGGAAAGAGGAGGAGGAAGAAGAGAGAAGGAAAGGAGAGAGGAGGAAAGAGAAGGAAGGAGAGAAAGGAAAGGAGAGGAGGAAGAAGAGAGGAGGAAAGAGGAGGAAGGAGAGAAAGGAAAGGAGAGGAGGAAGGAGAGAGAAGGAAAGAGGAGGAGGAAGAAGAGAGAAGGAAAGGAGAGAGGAGGGAGAGAAAGGAAAGCGGAGGAGGAAGAAGAGAGAAGGAAAGGAGAGAGGAGGAAAGAGAAGGAAGGAGAGAAAGGAGAGAAAGGAAAGGAGAGGAGGAAGGAGAGAGAAGGAAAGAGGAGGAAGGAGAGAAGGGAAAGAGGAGGAGGAGGAAGAAGAGAGAAGGAAAGGAGAGAGGAGGAAAGAGGTGGGGAAAGAGGAGGAAGGAGAGAAAGGAAAGAGGAGGAGGAAAGAGAAGGAAGGAGGAGAGAGGAGGAAAGAGGGAGAGGGAGAGAGGAGGAAGGAGAGAAAGGAAAGGAGAGAGGAGGAAAGAGGGAGAGAGGAGGAAGGAGAGAAAGGAAAGGAGAGAGGAGGAAAGAGGGAGAGGGAGAGAGGAGGAAGAAGAGAGAAGGAAAGGAGAGAGGAGGAAAGAGAAGGAAGGAGAGAAAGGAAAGGAGAGGAGGAAGAAGAGAGGAGGAAAGAGGAGGAAGGAGAGAAAGGAAAGGAGAGGAGGAAGGAGAGAGAAGGAAAGAGGAGGAGGAAGAAGGAAAGGAGAGAGGAGGGAGAGAAAGGAAAGAGGAGGAAGAAGAGAGAAGGAAAGGAGAGAGGAGGGAGAGAAAGGAAAGAGGAGGAGGAAGAAGAGAGAAGGAAAGGAGAGAGGAGGAAAGAGAAGGAAGGAGAGAAAGGAAAGGAGAGGAGGAAGAAGAGAGGAGGAAAGAGGAGGAAGGAGAGAAAGGAAAGGAGAGGAGGAAGGAGAGAAAGGAAAGAGGAGGAGGAAAGAGGGAGCGGGAGAGAGGAGGAAGGAGAGAAAGGAAAGGAGAGAGGAGGAGAGAGGGAGAGGGAGAGAGGAGGAAGAAGAGAGAAGGAAAGGAGAGAGGAGGGAAGGAGAGGAAGGAGAGAAAGGAAAGGACAGGAGGAAGAAGAGAGGAGGAAAGAGGAGGAAGGAGAGAAAGGAAAGGAGAGGAGGAAGGAGAGAGAAGGAGGAAGAGAGAAGGAAAGGAGAGAGGAGGGAGAGAAAGGAAAGAGGAGGAGGAAGAAGAGAGAAGGAAAGGAGAGAGGAGGAAGAAGAGAGAAGGAAAGGAGAGAGGAGGGAGAGAAAGGAAAGAGGAGGAGGAAGAAGAGAGAAGGAAAGGAGAGAGGAGGGAGAGAAAGGAAAGAGGAGGAGGAAGAAGAGAGAAGGAAAGGTGAGAGGAGGAAAGAGAAGGAAGGAGAGAAAGGAAAGGAGAGGAGGAAGGAGAGAGAAGGAAAGAGGAGGAAGGAGAGAAGGGAAAGAGGAGGAGGAGGAAGAAGAGAGAAGGAAAGGAGAGAGGAGGAAAGAGAAGGAAGGAGGAGAGAGGAGGAAGGAGAGAAAGGAAAGGAGAGGAGGAGGAAAGAGAAGGAAGGAGGAGAGAGGAGGAAAGGATAGAGGAGGGAAGGAGAGGAAGGAGAGAAAGGAGAGGAGGAAAGAGGAGGAAGGAGAGAAAGGAAAGGAGAGAGGAGAGAAAGGAAAGGAGAGGAGGAAGGAGAGAAAGGAAAGGAGAGAGGAGGAAAGAGGAGGAAGGAGAGAAAAGAAAGGAGAGGAGGAAGAAGAGAGAAGGAAAGGAGAGAGGAGGGAGAGAAAGGAAAGAGGAGGAGGAAGAAGAGAGAAGGAAAGAGGAGGAAGGAGAGAAAGGAAAGGAGAGGAGGAAGGAGAGAGAAGGAAAGAGGAGGAAGGAGAGAAAGGAAAGAGGAGGAAGGAGAGAAAGGAGAGGAGGAGGAAGAAGAGGGGGAAAGAGGAAGGAGGAAGTAGAGAAAGAGAGAGGAGGAAAGAGAGAAGGGGAAGGAGAGGTGAGGAAGCAGAGGAGGAAGGAGAGAGGAAGAAGGAGAGACCTTTTGAATCCCCGTGACAACAGGCTCCGCCCATCAGCCTGTCACATGACGTCCTGAATGGCCTCGTTCTCTCTGTCCTCAGTTCCTCCAGAGCTGTCCGTCCCCATGGGGCGCTCTCACCTGGTGGCTCAGGAGGGCAGCACCGTGGACCTGCAGTGTCTGGTCTCTGGTAAACCCAAACCCATCATCCTGTGGTCCCGGGTGGAGGAGGGCGGGGGGGCGGCTCTGATGCCGGACGGCTCGGAGCAGACGGAGAGCTACGACGGAGTCCTGAGGGTCCACAACGTCACCAGAGACATGAGCGGAACCTTCTGCTGCCAGACGAGTCAGTACAACGGGTTCAACGTGAAGCCCAGAGAGGCTGTGATCACGCTGGTGGTGCAGTGTGGGTAATACACTCATATATACACTGTACACACATATATACATATATATATAGATATATATATGTACACACACATATACGGATATACACACTTACACATTGTACCTCTGATGGGTTGAAATGAGTCAGCACTTTATGGAGGGACCGTTTGTAAAACCAGACGTGTGTCATAAAGACCAATAATAATAATAACGATGATAATAATATTCATATCTTTTGACTGGAGCACTTTGATGACATTTTTCTGTCAAGACAGTTGTTTTAGCTAAAACCCCAAAAACTCACCATCTTTTAAGATGTAAACAATCACCAGCAGCTGAGCTGCTTTAGCCTCTAAATTACCCAGAATGCTTTGTGACGTGGACGATAGACCTGCAGAGGGAATGTAACATCGTCTCTCTCTCTGTCTGTCTGTCTGTCTGTCTGTCTGTCTCTCTCTCTGACTGTCTGACTGTCTGTCTGTCTGTGTGTATGTGTGTGTGTGTGTGTGTCACACAATCAGGTTTTCTGTTTCTGATTTTAATTTTAATTTTATTCTCACCTTCCCAAACAACCATTCGAGTGTGTCGCGTGTTGGGGAAGTAATAATAGATCCTCAATAAACACCGTTTCTGTTGTTAGGACTGTTAGCCGTTGTTAGCACTGTTAGCACTGTTAGCCATTGTTAGCACTGTTCGCCGTTGTTAGCACTGTTAGCCGTTGTTACCACTGTTAGCCGTTGTTAGCACTTGTTAGCCATTGTTAGCACTGTTCACCGTTGTTAGCACTGTTAGCCGTTGTTAGCACTGTTAGCCGTTGTTAGCACTGTTAGCCGTTGTTAGCACTGTTAGCACTGTTAGCCATTGTTAGCACTGTTCGCCGTTGTTAGCACTGTTAGCCGTTGTTAGCACTGTTAGCCGTTGTTAGCACTGTTAGCTGCTTGCCGCCGACTCACCATGTTGACAGCCGTTTAGAGGCAATATCAATGCTCCCCATCTGGTGCTCTACACCTTTAAGAAACCGTAAACGGGAAAAATTATCTGAAATATATCTCACCTGCTGAATCATGTTTTGGAAATTCGTTTACATGCTTTTTAAAACGCTTTTCATCCACATTTGTTTGTATCTTTGAAATTAAATTTAAAATGAACAAACTCCCTCTTCAAAAAAAAGCTAAAACTGTGAATTAAAAAAGGATTAAAAAAAGCCATGTGACCATGAGAAATGTTCTTCACACCAACTGTGATACCCGGTTATCACATGTTGTCACATGTTAACTTTCACTATCGGTTGTGTTTTCATCATCACAACCAATACCAGAGACAAGCCACTCTTACCACGAATGACTCAAAGAGATCTGGAGTTATGTTTGATCATGACTTTGTGCTCTGAGCTCTCGGTTGATGACGTGGAGCCGGCGCTGCCTCGGCCCTGGAGCCAGGCAGCGTTCGTACTGTGTGTCTGTGCTCAGAGGTCAGAGGACGAGTGACACCTGTAATGTGGCTGAAATCCTCAGAGGAACTTCTTACTGGAGGGATTTAAGAAACCGACAGATCCAACGCTGCCTTTGTGCCCTTTAGCAGAGCGCCGCGGCGCCGGGGTTAGCTCTGGTCTGACTTTAAATATTTCAAACACTTAAGAGGTTTAAGGTTATTTTGGAGGCTTCATTAAAGAGAAGATGAGAGAACAGGAAGTGAAACGCAGCAGCCGGTTAAATTCTGTCTCGTTCAGTCTGGATTTATTCTGACTTATTATATATTTGATCAGTTTAATACAGCGAGTATTCAACGGAACTTTCAGGTCAGTTCAGGTTCAACAAGTCCTGTGAAATCAGATGAAAACTGATGAAACAAAGACATTTTTTGACATGATTTGGATTTAAAGAAAGAAGAGATTTGATGTCTGTAATGTTTGGGATCCTAAGATGCTCAAAGAGTTCAGACCAGAAGACAACCTCCGGTTCTTTAGAGTGAAGTCAAAGCTTCATGTGTTAAAGCTGCATTCTCTCTAGTGTCCACCAGGGGGCGACTCCTCTGGTTGTATAGAAGTCTATAGAAAATGACTCTACTTCTCTCTTGATTTATTACCTCAGTAAACATTGTAAACATGAGTTTATGGTCTCAATCTCTAGTTTCAAGTCTTCTTCAATACAGCATGATGTTCATTTAGTACATTATGGTCCATTTAGAGTCAAACAGACCATAAAGCAGGGGATGCTTTAGGGCGGGGCTACACGCTGATTGACAGGTCGACACCAGAGACGTATACGGCGTCTCTACGTCACTCCTCAGTCCAGATATGGTCACTTCCTGTTCACTGGTTAAGAAAAAATAAAAACTCATGTTTACAATGTTTACTGAGGTAATAAATCAAGAGAGAAGTAGAGTCATTTTCTCACAGACTTCTATGCAACCAGAGGAGTCGCCCCCTGGTGGACACTAGAGAGAATGCAGCTTTAACACATGAAGCTTTGACTTCACTCTTCACAACCAGAGGTTGCCCCCTGATCTGGACTCAAAACGACATTTGCTGATATTCTTGGTGCTCTATCGTCTCATACTTCCTGTGCTGGTCCCCAACAGTCCCCCCCACCGTGGAGCCGGTGTTCACAGAGGTCCGTCAGGCTCTCGGCCGGGCGTTTAGCCTCACCTGCCGCCTGCTGCGAGCTCACCCGGCGCGCCTCCTGCGGTACGAGTGGAAGCTGGGCTCCCGCCTCCTCACCGTCGGGCAGTTCAGTGACCAGCGCGACGACACCAGCTACCTGGTCAAGGCGCTGAACCGAGAGGGATACGGCGAGTACACCTGTGACATCACCAACGAGGCCGGCGCGGGGCGCTGCACCTTCTTGGTCACAGGTGAGTCGGCTTGACTGGTGCATGATGGGACGTGGTTTTTAGGCTTGACGGTGTGAGCAGGTTGGGTTTCCTGTTTGTGAACCAGTTTGGAGCCGTTTTAAATGACTTCAGACTCGACTTGGACGAGTCTCTAATATTTTGAGCCTTAGTGCTTGGCTTATTAAATGACTCGGGACTTAACATGTGGACCAAACTGAACTTGTGCTGGGAGTGACTTGAGACTTGACATGAACTTGTCTCGAGTGACTTGAGACTGTAAACCAGCTGTGCATGTCTTCCTCCCAGTCTCCCAGTGAAGCCAGTAGCTGATAGTGAGGTTCTACTAACAGACCTGAGGTCTGCTGGGAACTCTGAGCTGTATTTCAAAGTGTTTACATCTGAAGGAGGATGAACACGATGATGAATTAGAGTTGATCTTCATCATGAAGTCCTGTGTGTTGGCAGACCGAAGCAGAGAATCACAGAGCTTCCTCGAGGGACTTTAAAGTGTCATAAATAATAATGTGCAGAGCTTCAGGAAACCTAAAGTCCTCTAAAACATCTGAAGTGACAACAAAGATTAGGAAACAGCTGACTGCCTCTGTGCTGTTCAGGTAACAGACCACTTCTCATGACTGTGAAATCTTTATCTTCTGCTACATATGATTGTCTCTGAATGTATTATTCCATGAACTGTGAATTCTGGAACATGTTTTCAAAGTTCCATCAGGTTTTTTTTATTGATTTTATTTCCTCACAGTCAGCATTTAGTCAACAAAGTTCTGCTTCTGTTGTAAAAACGTTTCCTTGTTTTTGTCTTCAGGACACTGAGATGTGTTCTTTAGATTTCATTGTTGTCTTTCTTTGATGGTTCCACAGCGTAGAGAGACAGGAAACACAAGAGGACACGTGATTATGTAACACGTAATACTTCATGCTCCCAACACATGAAGCTGTAGACCACACAAAGCCAATAACTTTATGATACGTTTTTATTTTTTTACTTTACTTATTATGATAATTGTGTTGATGCTACTTGTGTATTATCTTGAACAGTAAATAAGAAACAATCTGGGGACGTTAACATATTTAAATATCAATGCAAAACTATTAACAGAAGCCAGTTAACTAACTGACACTAAAAGTAACGATCAACCAAACTTCTGCAGAGTCTCAGGAGGAATCGAATCAACAGACCAGAAGAAAAACCTGCTGAACGGATCAGACGAGTCCTGATCCAGTATTCTCTGGTGTTTTAGTCCTGGTCCTGGTTCCAATAATCTCTGGTGTTTTAGTCCTGGTCCTGGTTTGATCCAGTATTCTCTGGTGTTTAGTCCTGGTCCTGGTTTGATCCAGTATTCTCTGGTGTTTAGTCCTGGTCCTGGTTTGATCCAGTATTCTCTAGTGCTTTGGTCCTGGTTTGATCCAGTATTCTCTGGTGTTTAGTCCTGGTCCTGGTTTGATCCAGTATTCTCTGGTGTTTAGTCCTGGTCCTGGTTTGATCCAGTATTCTCTAGTGTTTTAGTCCTGGTCCTGGTTTGATCCAGTATTCTCTGGTGTTTAGTCCTGGTCCTGGTTTGATCCAGTATTCTCTAGTGTTTTAGTCCTGGTCCTGGTTTGATCCAGTATTCTCTGGTGTTTAGTCCTGGTCCTGGTTTGATCCAGTATTCTCTGGTGTTTAGTCCTGGTCCTGGTTTGATCCAGTATTCTCTAGTGCTTTGGTCCTGGTTTGATCCAGTATTCTCTGGTGTTTAGTCCTGGTCCTGGTTTGATCCAGTATTCTCTGGTGTTTAGTCCTGGTCCTGGTTTGATCCAGTATTCTCTAGTGTTTTAGTCCTGGTCCTGGTTTGATCCAGTATTCTCTGGTGCTTTAGTCCTGGTCCTGGTTTGGTCCAGTATTCTCTAGTGTTTTAGTCCTGGTCCTGGTTTGATCCAGTATTCTCTGGTGTTTAGTCCTGGTCCTGGTTTGATCCAGTATTCTCTGGTGTTTAGTCCTGGTCCTGGTTTGATTCAGTATTCTCTAGTGCTTTGGTCCTGGTTTGATCCAGTATTCTCTGGTGTTTAGTGCTGGTCCTGGTGTGATCCAGTATTCTCTACTGTTTTAGTCCTGGTCCTGGTTTGATCCAGTATTCTCTAGTGTTTAGTCCTGGTCCTGGTTTGATCCAGTATTCTCTGGTGTTTAGTCCTGGTCCTGGTTTGATCCAGTATTCTCTAGTGCTTTGGTCCTGGTTTGATCCAGTATTCTCTGGTGTTTAGTCCTGGTCCTGGTTTGGTCCAGTATTCTCTGGTGTTTAGTCCTGGTCCTGGTTTGGTCCAGTATTCTCTGGTGCTTTAGTCCTGGTCCTGGTTTGGTCTAGTATGTGGACCTGGTTTCTCTGATACTTTAGTCCTGCAGCATGAAGAGCTGCTCCTCATCTCTGATGTGAATGTGGACTCGTCTGTTGGTAGCTGAGCGCTACCAGACTCTCCTGGTGAACGCCCCCCTGGAGACGCCCTGTCAGCGCTACCAGACTCTCCTGGTGAACGCCCCCCTGGAGACGCCCTGTCAGCGCTGCCAGACTCTTCTGGTGAACGCCCCCCTGGAGACGCCCTGTCAGCGCTGCCAGACTCTCCTGGTGAACGCCCCCCTGGAGACGCCCTGTCAGCGCTACCAGACTCTCCTGGTGAACGCCCCCCTGGAGACGCCCTGTCAGCGCTACCAGACTCTCCTGGTGAACGCCCCCCTGGAGACGCCCTGTCAGCGCTACCAGACTCTCCTGGTGAACGCCCCCCTGGAGACGCCCTGTCAGCGCTGCCAGACTCTTCCTGTGGAAGCCGGCGGTGGCGTTAAGCCTCTTATCGCGGCGTCCGGCGAGCAGCGGTGCGTTCTGCAGGCAGCAGCAGAAAGCAGCTAAAGACGAGAGAAGTTGTAAGCTCAGGATGGAGAGCTGATGGGAAAACATGACGGCGATTATGTCGAGGCTTGTCGTCGCTGAGGTGAGTTTGTGTTGTTAATCAGGTGTGAACACGCCGCTGGCCTTTTAAACCTCGCTCATCCTAAAGCGGCCAATGAGACGCCAGCAGAGCTTCAGAGTCCAACTGAAAATAAACAGAAGTGAAACTGAGAGACTAAACTCCAACACACCGTTTCCCACTAAAGTTCATCAAGTTCGTCTCTGAGTTGAAGCAGCAGAAGAGATTCTCCTTCATGTTCATTATTCATGTTTCCATCAGTCTGAATTTACAGCAGAGTCACTGGTATTCACACTGAATGGACATCTCCGGTATTCACTGGGACGTTTCCTTATGTGCCTCCTCATCCTCCTCATCCTCCTCATCCTGTTTTCTTTGTCTTCTTTACTTGGAGGAAGTCCTCAAGCTCACTTCAGTGATCTTCATCACCAACATGCCTGGTTCACTTCAGGCACTTTAGGCTGATGTGGAAGTTGTTGAAAATACGTTGGTGAGGACCAGAACAAAAGAAAAGGGCCAATCCAGCTTGAATAGAAAGTTTGGTTTAGTCCAATAATCTCTGGTGTTTTAGTCCTGGTTTGGACCTGGTTTCTCTGGTGTTTTAGTCCTGGTTTGGACCTGGTTTCTCTGGTGTTTTAATCCCGGTTTGGACCTGGTTTCTCTGGTGTTTCAGTCCTGGTTTGGACCTGGTTTCTCTGGTGTTTTAGTCCCGGTTTGGACCTGGTTTCTCTGGTGTTTCAGTCCTGGTTTGGACCTGGTTTCTCTGGTGTTTTAGTCCCGTTTGGACCTGGTTTCTCTGGTGTTTTAGTCCTGGTTTGGACCTGGTTTAGTCCCGGTTTGGACCTGGTTTCTCTGGTGATTTAGTCCCGGTTTGGACCTGGTTTCTCTGGTGTTTTAGTCCTGGTTTGGACCTGGTTTCTCTGGTGTTTTAGTCCTGGTTTGGACCTGGTTTCTCTGGTGTTTTAATCCCGGTTTGGACCTGGTTTCTCTGGTGTTTCAGTCCTGGTTTGGACCTGGTTTCTCTGGTGTTTTAGTCCCGTTTGGACCTGGTTTCTCTGGTGTTTTAGTCCTGGTTTGGAGCTGGTTTCTCTGGTGTTTCAGTCCTTGTTTGGACCTGGTTTCTCTGGTGTTTTAGTCCTGGTTTGGACCTGGTTTCTCTGGTGTTTTAGTCCTGGTTTGGACCTGGTTTCTCTGGTGTTTTAGTCCCGGTTTGGACCTGGTTTCTCTGGTGTTTTAGTCCCGGTTTGGACCTGGTTTCTCTGGTGTTTTAATCCTTGTTTGGACCTGGTTTCTCTGGTGTTTTAGTCCTTGTTTGGACCTGGTTTCTCTGGTGTTTCAGTCCCGGTTTGGACCTGGTTTCTCTGGTGTTTTAATCCTTGTTTGGACCTGGTTTCTCTGGTGTTTTAGTCCTGGTTTAGACCTGGTTTCTCTGGTGTTTTAGTCCTGGTTTGGACCTGGTTTCTCTGGTGTGTTAGTCCCGGTTTGGACCTGGTTTCTCTGGTGTGTTAGTCCCGGTTTGGACCTGGTTTCTCTGGTGTTTTAGTCCCGGTTTGGACCTGGTTTCTCTGGTGTTTTAGTCCTGGTTTGGACCTGGTTTCTCTGGTGTTTTAGTCCCGTTTGGACCTGGTTTCTCTGGTGTTTTAGTCCCGGTTTGGACCTGGTTTCTCTGGTGTTTTAGTCCTGGTTTGGACCTGGTTTCTCTGGTGTTTTAGTCCCGGTTTGGACCTGGTTTCTCTGGTGTTTTAGTCCCGGTTTGGACCTGGTTTCTCTGGTGTTTTAATCCTTGTTTGGACCTGGTTTCTCTGGTGTTTTAGTCCTTGTTTGGACCTGGTTTCTCTGGTGTTTCAGTCCCGGTTTGGACCTGGTTTCTCTGGTGTTTTAATCCTTGTTTGGACCTGGTTTCTCTGGTGTTTTAGTCCTGGTTTAGACCTGGTTTCTCTGGTGTTTTAGTCCTGGTTTGGACCTGGTTTCTCTGGTGTGTTAGTCCCGGTTTGGACCTGGTTTCTCTGGTGTGTTAGTCCCGGTTTGGACCTGGTTTCTCTGGTGTTTTAGTCCTGGTTTGGACCTGGTTTCTCTGGTGTGTTAGTCCCGGTTTGGACCTGGTTTCTCTGGTGTGTTAGTCCCGGTTTGGACCTGGTTTCTCTGGTGTTTTAGTCCCGGTTTGGACCTGGTTTCTCTGGTGTTTTAGTCCTGGTTTGGACCTGGTTTCTCTGGTGTTTTAGTCCCGTTTGGACCTGGTTTCTCTGGTGTTTTAGTCACGGTTTGGACCTGGTTTCTCTGGTGTTTCAGTCCTTGTTTGGACCTGGTTTCTCTGGTGTTTTAGTCCTGGTTTGGACCTGGTTTCTCTGGTGTTTTAGTCCTGGTTTGGACCTGGTTTCTCTGGTGTTTTAGTCCCGGTTTGGACCTGGTTTCTCTGGTGTTTTAGTCCTGGTTTGGACCTGGTTTCTCTGGTGTTTTAGTCCCGGTTTGGACCTGGTTTCTCTGGTGTTTTAGTCCCGGTTTGGACCTGGTTTCTCTGGTGTTTTAATCCTTGTTTGGACCTGGTTTCTCTGGTGTTTTAGTCCTTGTTTGGACCTGGTTTCTCTGGTGTTTCAGTCCCGGTTTGGACCTGGTTTCTCTGGTGTTTTAATCCTTGTTTGGACCTGGTTTCTCTGGTGTTTTAGTCCTGGTTTAGACCTGGTTTCTCTGGTGTTTTAGTCCTGGTTTGGACCTGGTTTCTCTGGTGTGTTAGTCCCGGTTTGGACCTGGTTTCTCTGGTGTGTTAGTCCCGGTTTGGACCTGGTTTCTCTGGTGTTTTAGTCCCGGTTTGGACCTGGTTTCTCTGGTGTTTTAGTCCTGGTTTGGACCTGGTTTCTCTGGTGTTTTAGTCCCGGTTTGGACCTGGTTTCTCTGGTGTTTTAGTCCCGGTTTGGACCTGGTTTCTCTGGTGTTTTAGTCCCGGTTTGGACCTGGTTTCTCTGGTGTTTTAGTCCCGGTTTGGACCTGGTTTCTCTGGTGTTTTAGTCCCGGTTTGGACCTGGTTTCTCTGGTGTTTTAGTCCCGGTTTGGACCTGGTTTCTCTGGTGTTTTAGTCCCGGTTTGGACCTGGTTTCTCTGGTGTTTTAGTCCTTTTTTGGACCTGGTTTCTCTGGTGATTTAGTCCCGGTTTGGACCTGGTTTCTCTGGTGTTTCAGTCCCGGTTTGGACCTGGTTTCTCTGGTGTTTCAGTCCCGGTTTGGACCTGGTTTCTCTGGTGTTTTAATCCTTGTTTGGTCCTGGTTTCTCTGGTGTGTTAGTCCTTGTTTGGACCTGGTTTCTCTGGTGTTTTAGTCCCGGTTTGGACCTGGTTTCTCTGGTGATTTAGTCCCGGTTTGGACCTGGTTTCTCTGGTGTTTCAGTCCTTGTTTGGACCTGGTTTCTCTGGTGTTTTAGTCCCGGTTTGGACCTGGTTTCTCTGGTGATTTAGTCCCGGTTTGGACCTGGTTTCTCTGGTGTTTTAGTCCTTGTTTGGACCTGGTTTCTCTGGTGTTTTAGTCCCGGTTTGGACCTGGTTTCTCTGGTGTTTTAGTCCTTGTTTGGACCTGGTTTCTCTGGTGATTTAGTCCCGGTATGGACCTGGTTTCTCTGGTGTTTCAGTCCTGGTTTGGACCTGGTTTCTCTGGTGTTTTAGTCCCGGTTTGGACCTGGTTTCTCTGGTGTTTCAGTCCTTGTTTGGACCTGGTTTCTCTGGTGTTTTAGTCCTGGTTTGGACCTGGTTTCTCTGGTGTTTTAGTCCTGGTTTGGACCTGGTTTCTCTGGTGTTTTAGTCCCGGTTTGGACCTGGTTTCTCTGGTGTTTTAGTCCCGGTTTGGACCTGGTTTCTCTGGTGTTTTAGTCCTTGTTTGGACCTGGTTTCTCTGGTGTGTTAGTCCCGGTTTGGACCTGGTTTCTCTGGTGTTTTAGTCCCGGTTTGGACCTGGTTTCTCTGGTGTTTTGTCCTGGTTTGGACCTGGTTTCTCTGGTGTTTTAGTCCCGGTTTGGACCTGGTTTCTCTGGTGTTTTAGTCCCGGTTTGGACCTGGTTTCTCTGGTGTTTTAGTCCCGGTTTGGACCTGGTTTCTCTGGTGTTTTAGTCCCGGTTTGGACCTGGTTTCTCTGGTGTTTTAGTCCCGGTTTGGACCTGGTTTCTCTGGTGTTTTAGTCCCGGTTTGGACCTGGTTTCTCTGGTGTTTTAGTCCTTTTTTGGACCTGGTTTCTCTGGTGATTTAGTCCCGGTTTGGACCTGGTTTCTCTGGTGTTTCAGTCCCGGTTTGGACCTGGTTTCTCTGGTGTTTCAGTCCCGGTTTGGACCTGGTTTCTCTGGTGTTTTAATCCTTGTTTGGTCCTGGTTTCTCTGGTGTGTTAGTCCTTGTTTGGACCTGGTTTCTCTGGTGTTTTAGTCCCGGTTTGGACCTGGTTTCTCTGGTGATTTAGTCCCGGTTTGGACCTGGTTTCTCTGGTGTTTCAGTCCTTGTTTGGACCTGGTTTCTCTGGTGTTTTAGTCCCGGTTTGGACCTGGTTTCTCTGGTGATTTAGTCCCGGTTTGGACCTGGTTTCTCTGGTGTTTTAGTCCTTGTTTGGACCTGGTTTCTCTGGTGTTTTAGTCCCGGTTTGGACCTGGTTTCTCTGGTGTTTTAGTCCTTGTTTGGACCTGGTTTCTCTGGTGATTTAGTCCCGGTATGGACCTGGTTTCTCTGGTGTTTCAGTCCTGGTTTGGACCTGGTTTCTCTGGTGTTTTAGTCCCGGTTTGGACCTGGTTTCTCTGGTGTTTCAGTCCTTGTTTGGACCTGGTTTCTCTGGTGTTTTAGTCCTGGTTTGGACCTGGTTTCTCTGGTGTTTTAGTCCTGGTTTGGACCTGGTTTCTCTGGTGTTTTAGTCCCGGTTTGGACCTGGTTTCTCTGGTGTTTTAGTCCCGGTTTGGACCTGGTTTCTCTGGTGTTTTAGTCCTTGTTTGGACCTGGTTTCTCTGGTGTTTTAGTCCTTGTTTGGACCTGGTTTCTCTGGTGATTCAGTCCCGGTTTGGACCTGGTTTCTCTGGTGTTTTAGTCCTTGTTTGGACCTGGTTTCTCTGGTGATTTAGTCCCGGTATGGACCTGGTTTCTCTGGTGTTTCAGTCCCGGTTTGGACCTGGTTTCTCTGGTGTTTTAGTCCTTGTTTGGACCTGGTTTCTCTGGTGTGTTAGTCCCGGTTTGGACCTGGTTTCTCTGGTGTTTTAGTCCCGGTTTGGACCTGGTTTCTCTGGTGTTTTAGTCCTGGTTTGGACCTGGTTTCTCTGGTGTTTTAGTCCCGGTTTGGACCTGGTTTCTCTGGTGTTTTAGTCCCGGTTTGGACCTGGTTTCTCTGGTGTTTTAGTCCCGGTTTGGACCTGGTTTCTCTGGTGTTTTAGTCCCGGTTTGGACCTGGTTTCTCTGGTGTTTTAGTCCCGGTTTGGACCTGGTTTCTCTGGTGTTTTAGTCCCGGTTTGGACCTGGTTTCTCTGGTGTTTTAGTCCTTTTTTGGACCTGGTTTCTCTGGTGATTTAGTCCCGGTTTGGACCTGGTTTCTCTGGTGTTTCAGTCCCGGTTTGGACCTGGTTTCTCTGGTGTTTCAGTCCCGGTTTGGACCTGGTTTCTCTGGTGTTTTAATCCTTGTTTGGTCCTGGTTTCTCTGGTGTGTTAGTCCTTGTTTGGACCTGGTTTCTCTGGTGTTTTAGTCCCGGTTTGGACCTGGTTTCTCTGGTGATTTAGTCCCGGTTTGGACCTGGTTTCTCTGGTGTTTCAGTCCTTGTTTGGACCTGGTTTCTCTGGTGTTTTAGTCCCGGTTTGGACCTGGTTTCTCTGGTGATTTAGTCCCGGTTTGGACCTGGTTTCTCTGGTGTTTTAGTCCTTGTTTGGACCTGGTTTCTCTGGTGTTTTAGTCCCGGTTTGGACCTGGTTTCTCTGGTGTTTTAGTCCTTGTTTGGACCTGGTTTCTCTGGTGATTTAGTCCCGGTATGGACCTGGTTTCTCTGGTGTTTCAGTCCTGGTTTGGACCTGGTTTCTCTGGTGTTTTAGTCCCGGTTTGGACCTGGTTTCTCTGGTGTTTCAGTCCTTGTTTGGACCTGGTTTCTCTGGTGTTTTAGTCCTGGTTTGGACCTGGTTTCTCTGGTGTTTTAGTCCCGGTTTGGACCTGGTTTCTCTGGTGTTTTAGTCCCGGTTTGGACCTGGTTTCTCTGGTGTTTTAGTCCCGGTTTGGACCTGGTTTCTCTGGTGTTTTAGTCCTTGTTTGGACCTGGTTTCTCTGGTGTTTTAGTCCTTGTTTGGACCTGGTTTCTCTGGTGATTCAGTCCCGGTTTGGACCTGGTTTCTCTGGTGTTTTAATCCTTGTTTGGACCTGGTTTCTCTGGTGTTTCAGTCCTTGTTTGGACCTGGTTTCTCTGGTGTTTTAGTCCCGTTTGGACCTGGTTTCTCTGGTGTTTTAGTCACGGTTTGGACCTGGTTTCTCTGGTGTTTCAGTCCTTGTTTGGACCTGGTTTCTCTGGTGTTTTAGTCCTGGTTTGGACCTGGTTTCTCTGGTGTTGTAGTCCTGGTTTGGACCTGGTTTCTCTGGTGTTTTAGTACCAGTTTGGACCTGGTTTCTCTGGTGTTTTAATCCTTGTTTGGACCTGGTTTCTCTGGTGTTTTAGTCCTTGTTTGGACCTGGTTTCTCTGGTGTTTCAGTCCCGGTTTGGACCTGGTTTCTCTGGTGTTTTAATCCTTGTTTGGACCTGGTTTCTCTGGTGTTTCAGTCCTTGTTTGGACCTGGTTTCTCTGGTGTTTTAGTCCCGGTTTGGACCTGGTTTCTCTGGTGTTTTAGTCCTGGTTTGGACCTGGTTTCTCTGGTGTTTTAGTCCTGGTTTGGACCTGGTTTCTCTGGTTTTAGTCCTTGTTTGGACCTGGTTTCTCTGGTGTTTTAGTCCTGGTTTGGTCCAGTATTTGAAAGTTGCAGTTCATTCTTGTCAGTCTTAACTCAAAGCCCACTTACTACCTTTTTTATGGAGCTTTCAACCACATCTCATAATCACTAACTACTGAAATTATTATTTTTCCAAAAGTAGTCTGAGTCCCTGAGCTGAGTCAGCCAATCAGGACTAAGCTCTGTATTATCAGGTTGTCCATGTTGGAGGTTTTGTCCAGTCAGGTGAGTTGTTCTTCTTTGGTGGTTTAATCCTCCACATTGCACATCAGCAGAAACACACACACGCACGCACGCACGCACACACACGCACGGCCACACACGCACGCACTTTTACTGTCATATTAACTTGAGCTTTATAATCCTGCTGCCTCTCAGATTAACACACACTCTTCTTCCTCTTTCATCATCTCTTCCTCTTCTCTCTCGTTGGACCAAACAAACATGGAGACGGTGACCTAATTGAGTGTTCACTTTGTTGCCATGACGACTGAATTCATCACAAACTGACCCAGAATCTGACAGTGAACGAATTTTCAATGACAGAATGTAAAACTGTGTGACTGTGACTGGATGTCAAGTCAGTGAAATGCACCCTGGGAGTCGTAGTTGACTCCTCCCCCTCTCTGCTTCCGGCCCTGTGTGTGACCCCCCCCCCCCCGTGTGTGACCCCCCCCGTGTCTTCTCAGGGAAGGCCTTCGCCCCAGAGTTTTACTACGACACCTACAGTGCTCTGTGGCAGAACCGACCTCGAGTCTACGGCTTCAAGCTGCAGTGGACGCAGATGGAGCCCAACGCCGTGGACCCGATCCTGGCCTACAGACTCGGTATCAGACAGGTCAGCACATGAAGTCAGTTCATGAGAAGTAAAATATAGAATGTAATACAATCAGAGCTTGAAATTATTTAACAACAGCTGGTCGATTTTCAGGTTTCCCTCCAGACCAGATTATTTCTTAAAATATGGGACTTCTCCTTTAATCTCTCCTCGTGTTGCAGAACGACTTTGTCTCTTTTCAATAAATGAAATATTGACTTTAAACTAAAGATTACTTTCAGTTTTAATCAGTCAATCTCGTTGTTTGCTCAATGGCACATAAGAAGGTGGTCGTTGTCCTGGAACCGACCAATCAGATGCTGTTTACAGAGATTTGAGAACAAAATTGAATTGCGAGAGGAAGTGCTGATGGGACAGAAAATCATAAGAGGAGGACGACGACGATGATGATGATGCAGAGAGACTGGAGAGAAAAATAAGGATGACGACAAGTTTAGAGGAAGAGGAGGAGGAGGAGGAAGTGTTTAAAGGAGGATGAAATAACAGCTCTCTGTTTTGATGCTTAAAGAAAAATCTTTGGTCCGTCTGCGTTGAACTTATATCGATGTATTTTATTACGTTGTGGTTCCATGAAGCTAAATACATTTCATTTAGTTTACGAAAACTAAATATGTTGGTCAACCATGTTTTTCAACATGACGATGACGAGACGGTGACGAGATATCCCAAGATATCTTTTCATACGTTATCAACGTGATCATGAACCAGGAAGTATAAACACCATGACAACTCTCACAGGGAGGGGGGGAAGGGGGATTGGAGACCTGTGTTCATTCCTCATGTGAAACGAGAAGTCAACGTTGCCTTATTTGTCACGTAACTTGTGTACTTCATTCACGGCACTTCAGTAGTTATTTTAACCCAAACCACCAGATCTTTTCCTAAAACTAAGTAGTTTTGTTGCCTAAAGCTAACTGAGTTGTTTCCTGTGAAGAGAGCAGTTTATTTTGAAAAGACGAGCAGAAATTGACGAGTGTTGCTGGACTTGAGGAGTAACTTTTTGTAAGATATTAATATGAACTGTTGGAGAGTTTATCTGAAGCTGATGAGGAGTTAATGAATCATCTTCTTCTTGGTGTTTCTCTGTTGAGCTGCAGGGTGGTGGAGGTTTTTGTTTTTACATTTTAGATTTGAGACCAAAACACAAGTTGTTCACTGAATTTAATTGAATTTTTTTTAGTCTTAGTCTGGAAGATATTTTTAACTCGACAAAATGATTGAAAGACACAAGCAGATCATATTCTTCATTACTGGCCCTTGAAAATCTAAAGAAAATGCAAAATGGGGGCTTTCTGGGGCCCAAAATATCATCCTTTTCTCTCCCTGCTCGTTACCTTTTCATTATTTCTGTTACTTTTATCTGTGGAAATAGATCATTTTCAAACCTTTGAAAATCGTTCCACCATTCAACCCATGAATATCGGCGTGTCGTCAAATTAACATCGACTTTTGATTAAATTTGGAAGGAAAAGTAAAATGATTCCGTGTTACCTCATTGTTGATATTCTGAAACTAAATACAAATATTACATGTAAAGTGTAATGTATGTATTTCAGTTCTTCATTGTTTTTAAAATCGATCTATATGACGTTGTGGGGACTCAGAGCTCGTGTGTGAGAACAGAGGTCTGGTCCCCACAAGGTTCACCTGTAGGTTAACTCAGTGGTTCTCAAACTTTTTCTGTCGCGCTCCACTTTGGAGGAAGAAAAATGTTCATGCCCCACCGCCCCAACAAAATTGTAACAAAATGGTCTATGTTGAATTTTTATTGAAACAACATTTTGTGACCTGTTTTGCACTAAACATCTTTTCAAGACAACAATAAAGTGCAACCTGTGAAAAACTAAACAAAACAAGTTTCATACTATCCGCAGCTAGTTTAGACATAAAACACAGACTGGTCTCTCCTCATCTCCTACCGCGTTCACTGTGAAACCCAGAGCAAGAGAGGCCTCATCACATGTTCTTCTTGCTGCTTGCTGTTCGTCTCGGATGCTTTTCTGTTCCCGCCAAATGTCTCTTCATTGGGAACACTAAGCCACACATGTGAGTCGCCAAGGATCATGGCCGTAGCGCAAGCGTAACCTGTTAACGGCGTAACGTAAACATGTACACGAAAGTACAGGCATTTCGCCATGTATTTATTAATTACTTTAAAAAAAAGAAAAAAAGAAAAAATTTCTTTTTGAAATACAAAAAATCTGCATTTCCCCCTGCGCCCCACCTGTAATACCACCGCGCCCCACAGTTTGAGAACCACTGGGTTAAAGGGTTAAGGTCAATGTAGCGTCCTCATAAGTCACAAAAACAAGTTTCTTTGTGTGTGTGTGTGTGTGTGCGTGTGTGTCTGTATGTTCCAGATGAGTCAGTCTCGCTGGTGGGAGCAGGAGATCCCCATGGAGGCCACCATCCAGAAGGGGGAGCTGTTGACCTACAATCTGACTGAACTCATCAAACCGGAGTCGTACCTGGTCCGCCTCACCCCCATCACCCGCTACGGAGAGGGAGACGCCACCGAACGCATCATCACGTACAGCGGTACGCCGGCTACGCTTTAAACGCTAATGTTGTTCTGATCTTTTGTCTCGTTCACACCAGAAAGCAGCGCAGTGGAATTCATCCGCATGTCCTCAATATATAATAATAATAATAATAATAATAATAATAATAATAATATATTCATTGGGGAGATGTTAGCCAACTGTGAACATGCTAGCACTAATTAGCTCCTCCATCTTAGACTCAATGGTCAAACGCTATTAAGCTTGCGACGCTGGTTTTGACGTTTGAACAGTGGTGGGTCATCATGGCCTGCAAGGCCTTCTCTGCTGGCCTAAACAGAATCACAAAGTTATCTATTTTATAATTTAATATTTTTTCTTAAATACACTACATGTATTCAAATTTATAAAAATATTTTCCCCATTATCTTATTTTCTCATTGCACAGCTCCTGTCTTCCTCAGTTGCTCTGCTTCCAGTGCAGCTTGTTTTAAGTAGAGCTTTTATCCAATCAGATCTCACCTCTGTGTCTCTAGGTAGAACAGAGCCAGAGGCCTGCAGACTCACAAGTGCATCATGTGCACTTTAAGTGAATGGGGACGATGTTGTTGATTGTCATAGTGTTCAACCAATCAGATCTTTAGTTTGACATGTTGGGCGTATTCTTTGACGTGTCAGAGCTGCTAGCTGGCCTACAAGTACGTGATTGGTCAGTGGGCTAGCCTGACGTGTTGGGCGGTGACAATCCCAAAATCTGCTGCCTCTGTGGAGCGGACATCATCAGCCTCAAACGCATTAAAACGTATTCAAGAAATACAACTAGGGAGACTCGACTGTCTTCACTGGCGTCCATGAATGGAGAAGGACTTCTTACTGGAACTAAAACACACGGATGTACTGAACAACCGTGAGATTAAACTCTTTGTTAACAAAGAAAGGAGGATGGACTTTGTCTTTAAATAGTGAACAGCAGCTCTGGTAAGTTAACTGCTTTTGTTTTTATATCTGCAGTAGCTTTAATATGCTTGTTTATATATTATTATTTGTACAACTTGTTTTCATGAAGATGGATTTTTGTTTGGTTTTATATGTGATAGGAACCATTGTTACGTCCAGTGTTGCCAACTTGGCGACTTTCTAAACCCTCATGGAGACTTTATTTGTCAAAAGCTACGAGTGACAAATCTAGAGACTTGTTCTGGTGTTAATGGATAAGTTTGTGGTGTTTTGACGTTAAAGCTCGTACCTTCTGCACTGTCGTGAACGAGCAGCGGTGCTGCCGTGAGCCCCTCCCCCTCCCCCGCCGCCCACAGAAGCCTCGCGCTGCAGTCAGAGCAGAGAGGAGACGCACTCTATCTACAGGTGTTGGCTTCATTTTTACACGAAACAAATAATAAGCGTAGCTGTGTTTCAACTGCAGGACAGCAGTGAAGGCCCAGGTATAACATGCACGGCCCGCCACTGCGTTTGAAACCTGCATTGTTTACTTCCTTGTTTACTTGCAAGCACTCTTCTTCCCTGCTTTTGTTGGCTCATTGCTGCGTTTCTTTGCACGTTAGCGCCACCTGTGGTCGAGTGCCTTCCTGCAATAATAAAAAAACATCACTCTATAGTTCTTCCTCTATGGTAAAAAAACAACCTGTGATTATTTCCTTTGCTCTGCTATTAGGCTTTTAATGTGAAACATTTTTGCAGGAAGTGTAGCTCAACATTGTTTAAAAAATAAACCTGAAACGTTTGAGTCACTGGAACTTCATCAGTGACTAAGAACAGAGCTGTTGGCTGGTTTACTGATGGATATTAAACATTATTGTGACTTTATAAGTTAACATGGAGGAGGATCAGGTCTCTTAATATGTGATCACATTTAAAAAAAAGAAGAAATTAGAAATAATAATAAAATGAAAATCAATATTTTATAATAAAGTCCTGCTAAACATAGTGTCAAGAAGAGTTGAGATCCCAGAGAACTGCCTCGAAAACATGCATACACGTTCAGGGGAAGGTCAGGATATAAGAGCACGAAGCATATACTCAGAAATCAATAGTTAAAGTGTAATCGAAAGATAAGGTTTATAATCATTATATAACGAATGTTTAAATGCATAGAGTGATTTAACCAATGTAAAAACTGATTATAATAAATGTTCTGTGTACCGGAGCTGGGATGTGGAAAAAGTGTTAGTCATGGTGGGTCAGCAGACTGAGTGAGTCAGGAACAGATGTTTTGGGAGTAGTCAAGGAAAACAGTCATGGGACATGGAAAACTGCTGCAAGGGATGACTCACACAGGCAAGAGAGAAGGATCGGAAGGTTCCAGAAACAAACGCACACACACGAGGGCGGAGATAAGGTCATGTGTTCAGAATAGGAGGGAGGGGAACAGATAGCCCAAATCAAGGATAAAAGGAGACACTTGCAAGCTGCAAACTGGGATTTCTATACGGGAGCCGTCCAGACGCTCCGAGAAGAAGATACGGACGATTGCAACTGAAGTATTCGAGGACTCCGTCTCTGTTCACGGAAAGAAGACCGCTGTTCGTGGACAAAGATTGAAAGACGGAGATTTTCCTCTCCCCACTGCTCGACTTCAACAACTGAACAACGGAGAAACGCTGCAGTCCTAGAAAGACTTTGTACTGAGCCTTGAGGACTGTTGAACGAACTCCGCTGCGGGGGCAGGAGGACCGAGGGTCTGGCCAGACCTTCGCTCCTAACAACTCCAAAATAACCTTTTCATCGCACCTTTCGATTCCAGCTCCCACCGAGCCGTCTCGGCATCTAAAACTAATGAGTATAATCTAAGAAGAAAATTATAACGAATCGAATCAAGTGTAGTAACATTTTATGTGAGCTGTAGCTTAACCCGTGCTAAACTAACCAAGTATAACCTGCAATAAATATCTAATCTGCATTTAAAGTAAATTCTCAAGTGCATTTATTTGCTTAAGTAGTAAGAGTTCCTCGTGGCAGTAAAAAGTTAAATCTGTTGTATGTCTAACAACTGAGTTCTGTAAGGTTATCCTAGAGATCGAATCCACTTAACAATCCCTTACGGTTTTAGAAAGTAATCCTAGCCGTTAAAACCTAACCTGGCATTTACCAAGAGCACGGATCCAGAAGAGGGAAGCTGCCATAACTGACGCGATCGGAAGGAGCGCCAGGGGCCAGGCTGGCCTCTCGGCCGAGTGCGCTCAGACCGGAGGAAGCAGGGTAGACGTCGGGAGTAACGGCAGTTAGCGGAGCCAGGCGAGTTCCCTCGCAAGAACACCAGCTCGACAATCTTTTAATAGAGAGCTGAGTCAGTAAGTAGCCCCGTATCGGGCCAGAAGTACCCCAGGATCTAACAATAGTTACAGTCTGTAAACGAATAATTCATATTCAGTGATTGAGGCTGAAATATGAGATTTTAGAGTTTTATGATCCTAAAAACATCTGTTTATTTTATGCAGTGTTCTGTATAAAAACCCAATAAAACAAAAACGCTGGAAAAACAAGAGCACAGAAGAAATGTTGAGCTGTCACAGAAATCCTGACAGCAATAAAAATTAAAATCACAACTGCAGAGAAACGTCAAAATAGAAAATATAATACAAAACCACAAGAACAGAAGTGAAAGATGAGAAACTCAGAGCGGGAAGAGAAGAAGAAGAGAACGAGGACCCGTCTGCTCTGTGATGTCGAGTTTTGACAGACTGTCAGTGAACGCCTCACCGCGAGGGTTCAAACAGGAAGTTCAGCAGACGCTGTGAAGGTAAACACCTCCACCTGCACTCAGCTCGGTCACATGACCTACAGCGGGTCACCTGACGTCTGAACAGCTGTTTGTTCTGAGCTTCAGTGAGTGAAGGAAACACATTTATCAGTTAAATGAGCAGAAGAAGAAGTGATGTACAAACCTGCTTTAAAGTGCCTGTGAGGGACTGCTATCTGGTCCTGAACCAGTCTCAGTGTAGTCCTGATCCTCTATATGAACCAGTCTCAGTGTAGTCCTGATCCTCTATATGAACCAGTCTCAGTGTAGTCCTGATCCTCTATATGAACCAGTCTCAGTGTAGTCCTGATCCTCTCTCAGACCTCCATCAGTACAGAGACCATCAGAGAGAAGATGGTCTGTTTCTATAGAGTTATTCTTGATGCTCGTCATCGGAGCCACCGGGTCGGATTCTGGTGAAACCAGATGAACTCATGCAGGTTCACCAGAACCTCCTTCAGCTCAGACTCCAGCAGAGACCGGTCCACCGTGGACAGACCCAGATCCTCCAGCAGAGACCGGTCCACCGTGGACAGATCCAGATCCTCCAGCAGAGACCGGTCCACCGTGGACGGACCCAGATCCTCCAGCAGAGACCGGTCCACAGTGGACAGATCCAGATCCTCCAGCAGAGACCGGTCCACAGTGGACAGACCCAGATCCTCCAGCAGAGACCGGTCCACTGTGGACAGACCCAGATCCTCCAGCAGAGACCGGTCCACAGTGGACAGATCCAGATCCTCCAGCAGAGACCGGTCCACAGTGGACAGATCCAGATCCTCCAGCAGAGACCGGTCCACTGTGGACGGACCCAGATCCTCCAGCAGAGACCGGTCCACCGTGGACGGACCCAGATCCTCCAGCAGAGACCGGTCCACCGTGGACGGACCCAGATCCTCCAGCAGAGACCGGTCCACTGTGGACAGACCCAGATCCTCCAGCAGAGACCGGTCCACAGTGGACAGATCCAGATCCTCCAGCAGAGACCGGTCCACTGTGGACAGACCCAGATCCTCCAGCAGAGACCGGTCCACAGTGGACAGATCCAGATCCTCCAGCAGAGACCGGTCCACTGTGGACAGACCCAGATCCTCCAGCAGAGACCGGTCCACTGTGGACAGACCCAGATCCTCCAGCAGAGACCGGTCCACTGTGGACAGACCCAGATCCTCCAGCAGAGACCGGTCCACTGTGGACAGACCCAGATCCTTCAGCAGAGACCGGTCCACTGTGGACAGACCCAGAGCTCCGGAGGGAGGAGGAGAGCTCAGCTCCCGACAGCAGCAGCGTCTCCTCCTCCTTCTCCTCCAGGAGCAGAGTCTCTCCTCTCTGCAGGAGACCCAGGACGTATTGCTGGACCCTCTGGAGGGAAGCGGGAACGGGAGAACCAGAACCAGGACTGAGAGGTTCAGACTGTCAGACCCTGCTGCAGTAAAATGAGAGGTTTTCTAAAGGGAGTCTGGTGCTCAGAGACACGATCACTTTAGTCCACCGGGACCAACAGAATCAAGACAACATGAAAGTTCATCGTAGTAACTTCATCTCTGTTTTTTAACAGTATATCAGTGTTTGAAACAATATACTTAGATATAAATGACTAAATATAGACTCTCTATGAAGCTTCGTAAAGCTGAGAGGAGCTTCAGCTGATCAGGTTCATAACTAGGGTTGAGCCGATTGAAATACTTTTTTACACGACTCTGATGACTCCGTCCTGGCAGCCTCGGTCCTCCGCTCCTCACTCAGTATTATTACAACCGGACGAGCCGTGCGCGCTTAGAAACAAACCCCTCCATCATTCTGGCGAAGCTTCGGCCATGATTTATTAAAATAAAAATAAAAACGAGACCGAGATCTGTCAAACGGCTGGCAGGCTACTGACTTCCTCCATCGACATCCGGGTACTTAGCGCCGCCGCTCATAACAAGCACAACATCCACAGGCACGCGGAACCGTCGTCTTCTTTGAGGTGTAGTGGCGGTTGGCGCATTAGCGCCACCAACTGGTAAAATAAAATAAAATAAGTCAGGAGAGGTTTGGTATTTTGCCAGAGAAGGCAAATATGCTCATATTTCTGCAAAATAATTGCTGAAGTTTGAAGCTGTAGTGTGTGTACAGAGTGTGTGTGTGTTTTGTTTTATCTATATTTATTTAAGTATACTGTTAACTGTTAACAGTTAATATATTGTTCATAGTTTGAAGTTGAAAAGTTTGAAGCTGTAGTTTGAAGCCAAGTGTTTTGTATTTATTTATATTTATAGTATACTTTAACAGTTAATATATTGTTCAATTTGAAGAAAACGTTCAGGCACCGTTTAGGCACCGGTATCATTTTAATAGTATCGTTTTAGCACCGGTATCGGAAAAACCCAAACGATACCCAACCCTATTCATAACTATGTGTTTTATTGAGGTTTATTAAATATCTATCATCCACGCTTTCAGATACTTTTGGGAAACGAGGCCTGGGTCAAGTTCGTGGTCCAGGATTGAGAATTGGCCTGTAACCAGTGTCCTCACTCTCCACAGCTAAAACATAGTCCCCACGATGATATACAAACACACACACACACACACACAGCACCCAGAGCTCATTAATTAGTGCTGGTTGATAACGGAGCACAAGCTTGTTGCCAAATGACGCAGCAGCTGTTCACACAGTCATAGTTTCCAACAGCTGGTGTGTGTGTGTGTGTGTGTGTGTGTGTGTGTGTGTGTGTGTGTAATTACCCTTTCACTATGAAAATCGGATTAAAAAACAGCTGACTGTGTCAAACCTGCTGCTGGTTTAGTTTTACGTCTCCACTTCCTGTTTAAATGTCCCAGTTAAGTGTCTTTGTCTTCTTGTTCTGTGACATATTTCACAGGGAAACAGATCTTTTGAGCGGTGAACATATACAAGAAGGATTTAAATCTAATCCTTGTCTTTTGATTGGACTTTTTCACCCACTTGAAACTAGAGATTGAGACCATAAACTCATGTTTACAATGTTTACTGAGGTAATAAATCAAGAGAGAAGTAGAGTCATTTTCTGATAGACTTCTATACAACCAGAGGAGTCGCCCCCTGGTGGACACGAGAGAGAATGCAGCTTTAACACATGAAGCTTTGACTTCACTCTGCAGAACGAGAACGTTCTCAAAGGTTTCAGTTTTAAACACGTGGTTAACATTGTGAATTGAAACCAAAACTACTTAAAATATGTACATTTGTTATGTTAATTATGTCTGGTACATAAGAGATCGCCGCCTAACAATAAACGTAAATATTTGTCGAAAAAAGCTGCTTGAACAATCAAAAACACATTACTGTTTTTGTTTGTTTTTTCTTGTGTTGCAAAAACAGACTAAACTATATTTCGTTGTGCATCTCTGTGTCGTATAATAACAATAACACTCTTCTTGTCTCTTTTCCCTTCAGCTCCTGTTAACCCACATCTCAGTAAGTACCCTGAACCCCTCTACAGATACTCTGAGGAGTCATTCATGCGTTCATATTTTAAAAAGGTCTTCAGATATACATGTAATGTGTGCGTGTGTGTGTGTGTGTGTGTTCAGGGGAGTTCCAGTGTGGCTTCGAGGACGAGGTGTTGTGTTTGTTCTCTCAGGACAAAACGGACGAGTTCGACTGGACGCGTCACAGCGCCGGCACACGAGACACCAAATACACCCCGAACACCGGACCGAGCGCCGACCACAACGGCTCCAAGCAGGGTACACACACACGCACACACACACACACACACACGCACACACACACACGCACGCACACACGCACACACACTCAACTAGGCTAGTTAAAATTAAAGGAACAAACTTCCTCTCTGATGTTTTGATCCTCGATCCCGCTCTGAAGCTAAAATTCATATATATATATATATATATATATATATATATATATATATATATATATATATATATATATATATATATATATATATATATATATATATATATATATTAGGGGTGTAACGGTTCACAAAACTCACGGTTGGGTACGATACAGTGGAGCCACGGTTCGGTACGTTTCGGTACAGTAGAAAACTATAAATGCAGAGAAATGTACTTTATTCATTAAAACTGTTCTACACTGTAGCGTCTCACAGCGTGTTTCTTTGGTGGTGGGCGTGTCAGAGAGCACGCTGTCCGTTACGTCATGTGGGTTGCCAGTTTGAGAACAGTGGCTCCACCGAAAACATAATATTTCCCACAATTCAAGCTTCTGCATTTTCCAAATGCACCAGTATTATTATACTATTACTATTATTATATTATACTAGTATTATTATACTATTACTATTATTATATTATACTAGTATTATTATACTATTACTATTATTATATTATACTAGTATTATTATACTATTACTATTATTATATTATACTAGTATTATTATACTATTACTATTATTATATTATACTAGTATTATTATACTATTACTATATTATATTATACTAGTATTATTATACTATTACTATTATTATATTATACTAGTATTATTATACTATTACTATTATTATATTATACTAGTATTATTATACTATTACTATTATTATATTATACTAGTATTATTATACTATTACTATTATTATATTATACTAGTATTATTATACTATTACTATTATTATATTATACTAGTATTATTATACTATTACTATTATTATATTATACTAGTATTATTATACTATTACTATTATTATATTATACTAGTATTATTATACTATTACTATTATTATATTATACTAGTATTATTATACTATTACTATTATTGTGTTATACTAGTATTATTATACTATTACTATTATTGTGTTATACTAGTATTATTATACTATTACTATTATTATATTATACTAGTATTATTATACTATTACTATTATTATATTATACTAGTATTATTATACTATTACTATTATTATATTATACTAGTATTATTATACTATTACTATTATTGTGTTATACTAGTATTATTATACTATTACTATTATTGTGTTATACTAGTATTATTATACTATTACTATTATTATATTATACTAGTATTATTATACTATTACTATTATTATATTATACTGGTATTATAACTTTTAATTTCTTTAAACTTGTCTTGTTCTGTGTTTTTCTGTCTAACTATGTGTTCCTTGTGTTGCTGCCTGTCTTGGCCAGCTCTCCCTTGCAAAAGAGATTTTTAATCTCAATGGGACTACCTGGTTAAATAAAGGTTTAAAAAAAAAAAAAAAAAAGCGTCTCTGATCGGTGCCGTTCAGGACGGGCGACGCCCACTCTGAACGCTATAAGAGGCTGACAATAACGAGCAGCAGTGAAGCAGCCGGAGGAGTCGTCGGCTGACTGAATGAGAGCATGACGGCCTGTAAAAGGTGGACGTGTCATTAAGAAGAGGAAGAGGAAAGATACTTTACATCCAGCTAAGTTAGAAGTGAAAGTTAAGGAGAGAAGAGAGAGGCGTCGTTGCGCGGCGTCGTTGCGCGGCGTCGTTGCGCGGCGTCGTTGCGCGGCGTCGTTGCGCGGCGTCGTTGCGCGGCGTCGTTGTGTGCGCGGCGTCGTTGTGTGCGCGGCGTCGTTGCGCGGCGTCGTTGCGCGGCGTCGTTGCGCGGCGTCGTTGCGCGGCGTCGTTGCGCGGCGTCGTGTGTTTTTGCAAGCGAGATACAACGCTGATATGAAAATTATTCATGAAGCATCTTTCTGTTTCAGAAACATCACCAATGTCAGCTCATCAGTTTGTAGAAGCGTACAATGTACAACATTCTGGTGACTGTGTTGTTTCTGCAGCTGTAAAGATAATAATATGCTTTAATAATAAACTTTAACTGCAGTTAAATGTCACAGTCAGAAAATGATAAACAGGGAGACGAAGATTTCCAATTTGAACAAGGAGCACCGTGGAAATAAGCTTTTATTTTTGTTGCGTTTTCATCGTCGACCATTTCAATTCTGTTCTTTAAAATAGAACATTGTCTAAATTGCTACATTTTCCAATGGAGTTTGGCGTCTCTCCTCCCGAACAGACAGATGGACGTTATCAGAAGCAGCATGTCACAGATACAGACTGATCACAGCGAGGACAACGTCAGACTGAATTCTCTTTGTTCTGTCAACGCTGACTCTGGATCTGTTCGTAGGCGTAACAAGCCGAGCTGTCAAACTGTCCGTTATGTCTTCGGTTAGATAAACATAACTTTAACATCTGTCCCGGAGCTAAATTAGTTTGCAGGAGACAGTGACAGTTTAGAGTTGACAGTTTTATTTTGTTGTTTTACTTTTTACTTTTGAACGGTGGGGACTTCAGTTTGACAGCTGGAATTATTTCAGCTGTTAAAAATGTTCAAGCAGAAGCAAAGTGTGAGGGCTTCAACAGATGTTCAACAATGATGAAGGAAGAAATGTGTCTGTCAGAGGAAAAGAAACACTAAGTTGGGACAAAAGAGATAAAACCTGTTCTTCCAGTTTGAAGCCTAGATACCTTCATATAAACTGTTCTCTCATGTCCTCCCTTTGAAATATGCTTTTATATTTACTGATACCCTCCTGACCAAAACTAACAAAAGGTTAACGTCAACAACAGCATTGAAAACAGGAATATTGAATATAAAATGTGGTTTATTGAACTTACACACTACATTTTTGTGAGACGCGTTGTGGCTTTTTCATTCGGCGTGTACAGCACCTGTCTGTGACTCTCACAGAGGGGGCGTGTCTACAGCACCTGTCTGTGACTCTCACAGAGGGGGCGTGTCTACAGCACCTGTCTGTGTGACTCACAGAGGGGGCGTGTCTACAGCACCTGTCCTGTGACTCTCACAGAGGGGGCGTGTCGACAGCACCTGTCTGTGACTCTCACAGAGGGGGCGTGTCTACAGCACCTGTCTGTGTGACTCACAGAGGGGGCGTGTCTACAGCTCCTGTCCGTGTGACTCTCACAGAGGGGGCGTGTCTACAGCACCTGTCTGTGACTCTCACAGAGGGGGCGTGTCTACAGCACCTGTCTGTGTGACTCACAGAGGGGGCGTGTCTACAGCACCTGTCTGTGACTCTCACAGAGGGGGCGTGTCTGCAGCTCCTCCGTGATGAAGTGAGCGGTCAGTCTTTTGCTCTTCATAGAGGAACGATCTTCACACTGAAGTGGGTGCGTGAGTGGATTTCGTAGCGTGGCTCAAGCACTTTAACCAGATTTTGAAATCCTTTGTTTTCCACAACGGAGTGTCCACCGTCTCTGACAGTCTCTTCATATGTGTGGACATGTCCGATATTTTGCCGTTGTCAGTGTGTCTCTCTCTTTAAACAACGCCGACATACTGTCACGGTTTTGTCCACCACCCTCATCTGTCATTAGAAGTTACGGGGAAGACAAAATTATCCCAAACTTGAGACTTAAATGACGCCGGGAGCTTCTTAAGTTCTCCGTTCCTCCGCTCGCCATGACTTTCACCGTTAAATGCTTCTAACCTGCTCCGTTCACTGAACACGCTGCTGCTTTATATCTGCTCACTGACCAGCGTACATCTATAACTAATACCTCACAAATACCTCACATATTAAGTTGTGAACACCGGCTGAATATCTATGATCAGAATCATTATAACTGTGTTATAACTGCTGCTGTGTGAAGAGAACACTGCTGCTAACAACAACCTGATGTGTTTAAAGTGTTTACACACAATGTTATTGACCTTTAGTTCATAGAGCAGCACTTTCAAATAAAAGTGCACAATACACTACTTTAGAATTCAGTATTGAACTTTACCATAACAATGAGATTAATCGCAAAAAAATCATGTTATTAAAAATTGTAATCGTTGCCCAGCACTAATATAAACGTATAAAAGTATATACGTATACATGTATACATGTATGAAAGTATATAAGTATATACGTATACATGTATACATGTATGAAAGTATATAAGTATATACGTATACATGTATAGAAGTATAAGTATATAAAGGTCTGGAGCTGCAGCAGAGTGTGAGTCACAACCTGCTGCAGCTCCTCCAGGCAGGAAGAGGCTCAATAATCCAATGTGATTGGCTGTCAACACCCGGTCATCAGACCAGGTCCTGAGGTCGTGAGACTGGGTCAGGAAACCCCCTCAGCTGCGAGCTCATTGGCTCCTTCTGAAGACGCTCGTCTTTAGAGTTTCATCAGTCGTCTCCTGAAACAGATGGTCTCTGTCGTTTTTATCAAATAAACAGGAAAGAGTGACTTTGTTCGGGACTATTTCCAGCAGCGGATGAATCCACATTCAGTGTTTGTATGTCGCACTAAACCACAGTGTGATGATGATGATGATGATGATGGTGATGAAGGAGCAGCAGTGATGAGTTTGTACTGGAGAGACATCGGGCTTCTTGTTAGTAGAAATCTTCAACATAAAGAAAAATATAAATCATACAAATATATAAACTGCCAACTTCTGTTTTGACTTTTAAAGATGAAGTGGAAACAAAAACAAAAATAAACTCATCACAGCGGGGGGGGGCGCGTTCTTCCTCTGAAAACACTTTGAGACAGAAGAACAATTTATTGTCACCGCCGGAGGAATAAAACCAAACAATAGATGAATGTTAGGAACGATAATGAATAAACAAACAGTCATGTTACGTCACAGTTATGCGGCACTAAAGCAGAAGCTCTGTGTTGTAAGTAGAACATTGTGCTTTCATACCTCGTTCTTTTATTCATTTATATTTATATTACTTTTCTTTCTTGTTTTCTGGCAGAAATGAGCCTCGACAAAACATTTAAATAATTAAAATAATTAATTAATAAATAGATGATTAAATTAAAATGTTATGGTTCACATTAAAAAACACAATCATTTAGTTGTAAGTTTATTTAACAACAGTTTCAAGTGTTTATAATTGTGGCTATTATTTATATTTTATATAAATAACAAGTCTAAAGTATTATATCTATTAACTAAATCAGATACGAGTACATTCATTGTTTATGTTCATGGAGTAATTATTTGTCATATTTATTATATATTCATATGCCTGCCAATGAAGACCATGAGCTGTGACTGAAAGGTCCTGAATAAGTGGAACTTGAAGCTCATCGAATGTTTGAGCTCAACTCATTTTGAACCGTTAATAAATGTGTAATAACCGTGTTAATCCGATTTGTTCATGTGTGTAATAGATGAATGTAAAAATGTCTTTACAGCTGCATTCAATTTAGTTAATAAATGGTTCCTCATATTTCATCGTGCAGCAGGAACGTAGAACATAGAACAGGATTCACTGTACAACAGCAGGAACATAGAACAGGATTCACTGTACAACAACAGGAACATAGAACAGGATTCACTGTACAACAGCAGGAACATAGAACAAGATTCACTGTACAACAGCAGGAACATAGAACAGGATTCACTGTACAACAACAGGAACATAGAACAGGATTCACTGTACAACAGCAGGAACATAGAACAAGATTCACTGTACAACAGCAGGAACATAGAACAGGATTCACTGTACAACAACAGGAACATAGAACAGGATTCACTGTACAACAGCAGGAACATAGAACAGGATTCACTGTACAACAGCAGGAACATAGAACAGGATTCACTGTACAACAGCAGGAACATAGAACAGGATTCACTGTACAACAACAGGAACATAGAACAGGATTCACTGTACAACAACAGGAACATAGAACAGGATTCACTGTACAACAACAGGAACATAGAACAGGATTCACTGTACAACAGCAGGAACATAGAACAAGATTCACTGTACAACAGCAGGAACATAGAACAAGATTCACTGTACAACAACAGGAACATAGAACAGGATTCACTGTACAACAACAGGAACATAGAACAGGATTCACTGTACAACAGCAGGAACATAGAACAAGATTCACTGTACAACAACAGGAACATAGAACAGGATTCACTGTACAACAACAGGAACATAGAACAGGATTCACTGTACAACAGCAGGAACATAGAACAAGATTCACTGTACAACAGCAGGAACATAGAACAGGATTCACTGTACAACAACAGGAACATAGAACAGGATTCACTGTACAACAACAGGAACATAGAACAGGATTCACTGTACAACAGCAGGAACATAGAACAGGATTCACTGTACAACAGCAGGAACATAGAACAGGATTCACTGTACAACAGCAGGAACATAGAACAGGATTCACTGTACAACAGCAGGAACATAGAACAGGATTCACTGTACAACAGCAGGAACATAGAACATAGAACAGGATTCACTGTACAACAGCAGGAACATACAACAGGATTCACTGTACAACAGCAGGAACATAGAACATAGAACAGGATTCACTGTACAACAGCAGGAACGTAGAACAGGATTCACTGTAGAACAGCAGGAACGTAGAACAGGATTCACTGTACAACAGCAGGAACGTAGAACAGGATTCACTGTAGAACAGCAGGAACTTAGAACAGGATTCACTGTACAACAACAGGAACATAGAACATAGAACAGGATTCACTGTACAACAGCAGGAACGTAGAACAGGATTCACTGTACAACAGCAGGAACATAGAACATAGAACAGGATTCACTGTACAACAGCAGGAACGTAGAACAGGATTCACTGTACAACAGCAGGAACATAGAACAGGATTCACTGTACAACAGCAGGAACGTAGAACAGGATTCACTGTAGAACAGCAGGAACGTAGAACAGGATTCACTGTACAACAACAGGAACATAGAACAGGATTCACTGTACAACAGCAGGAACGTAGAACAGGATTCACTGTACAACAGCAGGAACGTAGAACAGGATTCACTGTACAACAGCAGGAACGTAGAACAGGATTCACTGTACAACAGCAGGAACGTAGAACAGGATTCACTGTACAACAGCAGGAACATAGAACATAGAACAGGATTCACTGTACAACAGGAGGAACATAGAACATAGAACAGGATTCACTGTACAACAGCAGGAACGTAGAACAGGATTCACTGTACAACAGCAGGAACATAGAACATAGAACAGGATTCACTGTACAACAGCAGGAACGTAGAACAGGATTCACTGTACAACAGCAGGAACATAGAACATAGAACAGGATTCACTGTACAACAGCAGGAACGTAGAACAGGATTCACTGTACAACAGCAGGAACGTAGAACAGGATTCACTGTACAACAGGAGGAACATAGAACATAGAACAGGATTCACTGTACAACAGCAGGAACGTAGAACAGGATTCACTGTACAACAGCAGGAACGTAGAACAGGATTCACTGTACAACAGGAGGAACATAGAACATAGAACAGGATTCACTGTACAACAGCAGGAACGTAGAACAGGATTCACTGTACAACAGCAGGAACATAGAACAAAGGTTCCACTAACACATCCAGTCAGTCGATGTGTGACGACGACCGTCTCTTCATTTCCTGTTGGAAAATCTTCTTCTTCTTCTTAATCTTCTTCTTCTTCTTGGTTTCTCTCTGCAGCAGATCTCATTAAAATGAGCCTCGGGGGTAAAGCGGTTTAAATCTGCTGTCAAACAGAAACATGCGTGCTGAGTGTTTTTTTGTGCGGATCGTGTTTGTGTTCCTGCCGGAGGAGCCGGAGGAGCCGGAGGTGGATTTGTTGCCTCTGCTGCTCCTGCTCTCTGCTGGACTGGCGCATTAGCTTCCACTGTCTCTGCAGCCTCGTGGGTTAATCTGTGTGCAGGTCAACGGCAGGGAGAGCGAGGCAGGGTCACGGGTTCAATTCCCTCTGCAGCTCAGGAGGTCAAATTAAATGGAGAGGAACATCCTGCTTGGATTTGGGCTTCTTCTTTTTTTTCTTCCTTTTCCTGTTTCAGTTTTTACCAGCAGAGGATTCTCGGTGTTTCAATATGAAATCAATAAATTAGACATTAGGAAATGTAAAATGATGAATTGTTAGAACTGAACTCTGCTCCTCTGGATGCTGATGTTGGTCTCTGGAAACATTGGATGTGTATGTTCCTCAGAGGATGAATCATACTCAATGTTTACTGAAACTGAAAATGATCAGCGGGCCAACAGATCTTTTTTTAAATGGTGAAGGAGTGAGGGAGGGAGTGAGTGAGTGAAGGAGTCATGGCAAGTTTATTTGTATAGCACATTTCAACAACAAGGTAATTCAAAGTGCTTCACATAAAAGCATCAAAACATGAGGCAAAAGAAAAGGAGATTTAAAAACAATTAAGAACATTCATTGAAACAATAAAAACATTCATTAAAACATAAAAAAACTGTAAGAAATAAAATGCAGGAATGCAGGAAATTGATTAATATATTAATTGAATGTGGTTCAATTAAAGGCAGCAAACAGAAAAGTCTTCAATCTTGATTTAAAGGAGCTGAGGGTCTCAGCAGACCTGCAGCTTTCTGGACTTTGTTCCAGATATGTGGAGCAGAAAAACTGAACGCTGCTTCTCCATGTTTAGTTCTGACTCTGGGAACAGAAAGTAGACCGGTCCCAGACGACCTGAGGGGTCGGGATGGTTCATAAGGTAGCAGCAGATCAGAGATGTATTTTGGCCCAAAACCATTCAGTGCTTTGTAAACCAACAGCAGGATTTTAAAGTCAATTCTTTGTTGGACAGGAAGCCAGTGCACAGACCTCAGAACTGGAGTGATGTGATCCACCCTCCTGGTCTTAGTGAGGACTCGAGCTGCAGCGTTCTGACTGACTTGTTACAGAGACCTGTAAACACACCGTTACAGTAGTCCAGTCTGCTGAAGATAAATGCGTGGACAAGTTTTTCCAAATCCTGTTGAGACATAAGTCCTCTAATCCTTGATATATTCTTCAGGTGATAGGAGGCTGATTTTGTAATTGTCTTGATATGGCTGTTCAGGTTGAGGTCTGAATCCATAACTACACCTAGATTTCTGGCTTGGTTTGTGGGTTTTAACATCAGTGACTGAAGCTGAGCGGTGATTTTCAATTGTTCGTCCTTGGTACCAAAAACAATTACTTCTGTTTTATCTTTGTTTAATTGAAGAAAATTCTGGCACATCCAGTTGTTGATTTGTTCAATGCAGTTACCCAGCCCTTGTATGGGATTATAGTCCCCTGGTGACATAGTTATGTAGATTTGTGTGTCGTCTGCATAATTATGATAACACACTTTGTTGTTTTCCATAATCTGAGCTAGTGGAAGCATGTAGATGTTGAACAGAAGAGGCCCCAGTATTGAACCTTGGGGAACACCACATGTCATTTTAGTCAGCTCTGATGTGTAATCATCTACAGACACAAAGTATTCTCGGCCCTTCAAGTAGGATTCAAACCAGTTAAGTGCTGTGCCAGAGAGTCCCACCCAGATTTTTTAGTCTTTCTAGGAGTATGGCATGGTCGACCGTGTCGAATGCAGCACTGAGATCTAGTAACACTAAGACTGAACTTCTGCCAGTTGTCTATGTTTAAGTGGATGTCGTTGAAAACCTTAACAAGAGCAGTTTCAGTGCTGTGGTGCTGTCGAAAGCCTGACTGGAAAACATCAAAGCAGTTATTTTGAGAGTGAAGGGCTGAAGGAAGGAGTGAGGGAGGGAGTGAGTAAAAGAGTGAGGGAGTGAAGGAATGAGGGAAGGAGTGAGTGAGTGGAGGAGTGAAGGAAGAAGTGAGTGAGTGTGAGTGAATGAAGGAGTGAGCGAGTGAGTGAAGGAGTGAGTGAATGAAGGAGTGAGCGAGTGAATGAAGGAGTGAGCGAGTGAATGAAGGAGTGAGCGAGTGAATGAAGGAGTGAGCGAGTGAGTGAATGAAGGAGTGAGCGAGTGAATGAAGGAGTGAGCGAGCGAGTGAATGAAGGAGTGAGCGAGTGAATGAAGGAGTGAGCGAGTGAGCGAGTGAATGAAAGAGTGAGTGGATGAAGGAGTGAGTGAGTGAGTGGAGGAGTGAAGGAAGAAGTGACTGAGGGAGTGAATGAAGGAGTGAGTGAATGAAGGAGTGAAGGACTGAAGGAAGGAGTGAGTGAGTGCCACTTAGGCCGTGTGCTGTTTTAGCGTTAGAAGTATTTAATTAATTTAAAGTAAATGTACAGAAACACTTCATGTAATATTCAGACTCACCAGTCGGGGTTCAGCCTCTGGAAACACCGATTTTCTTTCAGTTTGAAAACTAAACATGAATATTGTTTCACTCACATTGTTCTGTATTCGAGCCACAATCAGAATCAGTTAGTCCTCCAGTATTCAGTGAAACCACTGTTGGATAGATTGTGAGGATTCATGATCCCCAGAGGATGAATCCCACCAGCTCTGTTGATCCTCTGACCTTTGCTTACTAATAGAAGTATTTCACTTAAAATACAAATGTATGACAAGATGAACGATGAGATCATGTTCCGTGAGGTGTTTTAATGACGTGTTGTGGTCTCACAGGTTTCTACATGTACATCGAGACGTCGAGGCCGAGGCTGGAGGGAGACACGGCCCGGCTGCTGTCGCCCTCCTTCAACATGAACTCCAAGACCTCCTCCTCCTCCTCCTCCTCTTCCTCTTCCTCTTCCTCCTCCTCCTCCGTCACCTACTGCTTCGCCTTCTACTACCACATGTACGGGAAACATGTCGGTGAGTCTGCAGCAGGCCCTCAGATACAGGACGTCATAATAAATAATGAATAACAAATATTAGAAAAATTATAAATATTATTATTAATAATAATAAATTATTATTAATAATGATAATAATAATTGTTGTCATATTGATAAAAATAGATATAATTCAAATGAATAATGATATATTAATGATAACAAATAATAATAATCATACAAATGTGTAATAATAACAAAAATCGTAAATATTATGAATAATCATAAAAATAATATTAATCCTAAATATTTTGATGATAAAAAAATGAAATAAATATTAATAACAATAATAAATATTTGTAATGATGATAGAAATAATCCTTCATGTTATTAATAATGATCATGAATGATTGTGTGCGCAGGAGCTCTGAACGTCGTCCTGCGTCAGAAGGGTCAGACGGGTCAGACGGTGACGGACAGCTCGGTCTGGAGTCTGATCGGTAACCAAGGAGACCGCTGGAGGCAAGCCAAGATCAACATCCACCCAACCGCAGCCTTCCAGGTACAGGCCACGCCCACTTTACTTCACCTGGATGCTGGATACATGCTAATGCTAACACGACGTTTACTGCTGCTGCTCCTTCACAATAAGACACTTCATCAGCTGGCTTTTATTGTGAAACACAGTGTGTCTTCTTCTTCTGTGGTAGATGGTGATGGAGGGAGTCCGCGGCGGCGGTATCGAGGGAGACATCGCCATCGATGATGTCACCATCAAGGAGGGCGAATGTAAAGACCCGCCCCCCAACAGTGAGTACGGTCTCTCCTCTTCTGTTTTATTTTATCATTGTGTTTACTGTAGTAATCCAGAGTGAGTGACTTACTCCTGAATCATTCCCATGATGCACTTTTCATGAAGTAAAATGTCATCATCTCAGGACCCCTCATAGGACCCAGAACCTCAGTTTAGGAACCTCAGCTTTCATTTAGGGTCAAGTTTAACCAAACGTCCCGAAAAACCACAAAATAAAATGTGAATTAAAGCTGTCATTGTTTTAAAGAATCTCTCTCTCGCTCTCTCTCTCTCTCTCTCTCTCTCTCTCTCTCTCTCTCTCTCTCTCTCTCTCTCTCTCGCTCTGTCTCTCTGTCTCTGTCTCTCTCTCGCTCTCTCTCTCTCTCTCTCTCTCTCTCTCTCTCGCTCTGTCTCTCTGTCTCTGTCTCTCTCTCTCTGTCTTTGTCTCTCTCTCCTCTCTCTCTCTCTCTCTCTCTCTGTCTCTCTCTCTCGCTCTGTCTCTCTCTCTCTCTCGCTCTCTGTCTTTGTCTCTCTCTCTCTCTCTCTGTCTCTCTCTCTCGCTCTGTCTCTCTCTCTCTCTCGCTCTCTGTCTTTGTCTCTCTCTCTCTCTCTCGCTCTGTCTCTCTGTCTTTGTCTATCTCTCTCTCTCTCTCTCTCTCTCTCTCTGTCTTTGTCTATCTCTCTCTCTCTCTCCTCTCTCTCTCTGTCTTTGTCTATCTCTCTCTCTCTCTGTCTCTCTCTCGCTCTGTCTCTCTCTCGCTCTCTGTCTTTGTCTCTCTCTCTCTCTCTCTGTCTCTCTCTCTCGCTCTGTCTCTCTCTCTCTCTCGCTCTCTGTCTTTGTCTCTCTCTCTCTCTCCTCTCTCTCTCTCTGTCTTTGTCTATCTCTCTCTCTCTCTCTCTCTATCCTTCTCTCTCTCTGTCTTTGTCTATCTCTCTCTCCTCTCTCTCTCTCTGTCTTTGTCTATCTCTCTCTCCTCTCTCTCTCTCTGTCTTTGTCTATCTCTCTCTCTCTCTCTCTCTCTCTCTCTCTATCCTTCTCTCTCTCTGTCTTTGTCTATCTCTCTCTCTCTCTGTCTTTGTCTATCTCTCTCTCCTCTCTCTCTCTCTGTCTTTGTCTATCTCTCTCTCTCTCTCTCTCTCTGTCTTTGTCTATCTCTCTCTCTCTCTCTCTCTATCCTTCTCTCTCTCTGTCTTTGTCTATCTCTCTCTCTCTCCTCTCTCTCTCTGTCTTTGTCTATCTCTCTCTCTCCTCTCTCTCTCTCTCTCCTTCTCTCTCTCTCTGTCTTTGTCTATCTCTCTCTCCTCTCTCTCTCTCTGTCTTTGTCTATCTCTCTCTCTCTCTCTCTCTCTGTCTTTGTCTATCTCTCTCTCTCTCTCTCTCTATCCTTCTCTCTCTCTGTCTTTGTCTATCTCTCTCTCTCTCCTCTCTCTCTCTGTCTTTGTCTATCTCTCTCTCTCCTCTCTCTCTCTCTATCCTTCTCTCTCTCTGTCTTTGTCTATCTCTCTCTCCTCTCTCTCTCTCTGTCTTTGTCTATCTCTCTCTCTCCTCTCTCTCTCTCTCTCCTTCTCTCTCTCTCTGTCTTTGTCTCTCTGTCTTTGTCTCTCTCTCCCACACAGATCTGAGGTCTCTCGCCCCGCCTTCATCTCCCCATATATGGCAGCTGTGCGTCGCTCTGAGTCTGGCTCTGATTGGTCGGCAGAGGTGACCCCCCCCCCCCCCACCTCTCTACGGGACGTCACAACCTTTGACTCATCTGCCCCCCCCCCCCCCCATCTAATCCCATCTGCCCCCCCCCCCACAACCAAAGATGCGTCAGAGACTTCCTGCCAACATGGCCGACACAAAGGGTCACGTGATCACACGGAGAATATTTGAGTGAACTCATCATCTAGCTGTTTCCACCCGCTTCCAGTCTTTATGCTAAGCTATGCTAAGCTAACAACATCCAGATACTAAACATATCCACCTGAACATCTCACACCGAACAATAACAACGCTGCCGTATTTACGCACAGATGACGTCATTGTGAGTGTTGAAGGAGCTGCTACATTGTTAGCATAGCTTAGCACTGATCGATCCTCACTCCATTGAGAAAACAAGCATTTTAAAAGTTATTTACTCGTCGTCTTGAGGAGAGAACTAACAAAACATGAGTTCAGACTTTTTACAAATCGGCATCATTATGAAGTTATTTGGGCATATTTTTAATCAGTTCATAAATGTCAGTGTTGTGTTCATCCTGTCGTAGTGAACCAGCCGATCAAACATTCGCTTTGCGTTTGCTGTGAACACGGACAGAGAATACGTCTGGATCACAAATTAAACGATGAATCAAAAAGTCCCCGTTAGACTTCATTTCTCATAACTTTGACTTGGAAAAGGCCAAGTTTTATGCTAAGCTAACAGCATCCTGACTCAGAGAACACGGTTATTTGCCAAATAGTTAAACTATTGTATTGTATGTACTGTATTGAAGAAGACTTGAAACTAGAGATTGAGACCATAAACTCATGTTTACAATGTTTACTGAGGTAATAAATCAAGAGACAAGTAGTCATTTTCTCATAGACTTCTATACAACCAGAGGAGTCGCCCCCTGGTGGATATTAGAGAGAATGCAACTTTAACACATGAAGCTCTGACTTCTCTTCATAATGGCAGTCGTTTTTGAGAGGGAAACACCATCAGCCATCATATTTTCATCTTCTTCGTTTCTTCTTCATCCCTTTTCTCCGGTGAACCTCGTTGACCTTTTGTTTTCAGCTCAGCGGCGCCACAAAGCACAGAGACAAACACGGAGACAAACACGGAGACAAACACGGAGACAGACACCGAGACAGACACGGAGACAGACACGGAGACAGACACGGAGACAGACACGGAGACAGACACGGAGACAGACACGGAGACAAACACCGAGACAGACACGGAGACAGACACGGAGACAGACACGGAGACAGACACGGAGACAGACACCGAGACAGACACGGAGACAGACACCGAGACAGACACCGAGACAGACACCGAGACAGACACGGAGACAGACACCGAGACAGACACGGAGACAAACACGGAGACAGACACGGAGACAAACACCGAGACAAACACGGAGACAGACACGGAGACAGACACGGAGACAGACACCGAGACAGACACCGAGACAGACACGGAGACAGACACGGAGACAGACACCGAGACAGACACCGAGACAGACACCGAGACAGACACCGAGACAGACACGGAGACAGACACCGAGACAGACACCGAGACAGACACGGAGACAGACACGGAGACAGACACGGAGACAAACACCGAGACAGACACGGAGACAGACACGGAGACAGACACGGAGACAAACACAGAGACACGGAGACAAACACGGAGACAAACACGGCGCTTCAGTCCGAAAAAAAGAGGAAATAAAAGCTTGAATGTCAACTTTCCTGACCCCCCCCCCCCCCCCCCCCCCCTCCACAGATCAACAGTACTGTACCGCGAGCTGGACGGAGAAACGACCGTCTCTCTCTCTCTTTTTTTTGTGGGGGGGGGGGTAACTTTTTGCAGCGGGCGGACCGACTGTATTTAAAAGAAAAATTCAAAAACAACTTTTTTTCTGTTATTTTGACGTCTGTCTGTCTGAGGACGAGAGTTCAGCCTCCACCACGACATCAAGTGCCTTCAGACTCAGGGGGGGGGGGGCCGACAAAAGAAACAACAACAAAAAAGACATTGTGATGTCAAAATGGCCGAGGAGGAAATATAAATGTTTCCTGGTTCTGATTATGCAGAGAATTAGTTTCTTACAGATTTTTTTTTTTCAAGATGAAACTGTGTTTGCGATCACTAGAGGATTCTGGGAAATGGGACTCCATGTTGAATTGCGTTCAGAAGACGGAGCGGAGACGTTGACTCAACAGGAAGCTCCTTTTTGATTTATTATTTCAAACAATTCACAGAACAAACATGCAAAATCATAATCTGTGAGGATCTGTGTGACTGGACATTTCAAAATAAAAGACTTCCTGCTTGGAGGATTTTTCAGCCCTAAGCCAATGGGATTCAAGCATTTGGTCTCTCGGAACTATTTTTAGTATTTCAAAATAAGAGTTTTCCGAAGAAGGCGGAGACTTTTGACTGAGATCATCAGTTACCTTAAACTACAAAAACAATGTGTAAAATCATCTCATCTCGGCGTGTTTCATCTCATCTTTTTGTTTGGTTGGATTTATAAAGGGGGGGGGGTCTTTAGTTCAGGTTTCTTCATTTTATTTTGTTATTTGTGCAAAAGGTCCAACAGAAAAGATTAATGATCCAAGTGTGTTTGTGATGGTTTGAGATTTAAGTTCTGATGAAACATTTGAACGACTGAGGATTCATTTAAAACCAAAAAAAGACAAAATGTTTTTAGTTGAACACATCTGGATTTAATAAACTAAGTTTAGATTCATCACTTTTGCATCATTTGAAAACGTGGAGGAAAGTTTAACACGTTAGGATTAATTCATTCATTAAAATACTAAAGTAGTCATGAATGAAAAAGTCGTAAGATTGATTTTGGCTTAATATCTAATTATTTGATTATTATTACATAATTTTTAAAAAGTCCTATTTTTGCATGAAAATGTGTAATAGCGACTCATCTCATCTCATAACTGTGAATTGGAAACTTTTTAGTTTCCGGTTTTCACAACCCAGCTCAAACTTTTTATACTTTTTTTCTTGTCATTCCTAAAATTGTATCATTTTAGTCATGAATGGTCTGAAAAACCACACGACTGCTTCTTCAATCTGAGAACATCTTTGACAGAATGATTATTTTAACCAGAAGAGACATTCAGAGACACTGAAGCACCGGCTTCTTTCAGCTTCTTTAAGCTTCTTTAAGCTTCTTCAATGAGAGGAACACGTGGGCCGATTATCTGTCCAGGATTTGATTAAATTGAATTTGAATCGATTTGATCGACTGAAAGTGGACTTGGGTTGGTGAGCGGTTTAGTTTCTGGAGGACCAGAGTTCTGGATCTGGATCCATGAGATCAGACCAGTTTCATATGATTCACTGTGTCTTTAAAAAGGTCTTCAACATGTTCTTATTGGTTAATAATGATAAGTTATAAAAAGCCATCGTTACACACCGATATTAAACTGATGAGTTCAGCTGAGCATCCATTACTCCCGTTGACAGATGTCATTTATTTTTCATGTTTTGTTGCTTTTGTTTTGCTGCCTGTTCTCCTCTCAGCATGTTTCCACTGCAGCTGATAATCACATTTGTGTTAAAGCTCCTCCGGGAATCAGTTCATCACATGAAGTGTTCGTGAGGCGCCTCGGATCAACGCCAGTGTGTCCTCACTCATATCTGTGGATCGCTGATTACAGTCACTAATAAGCTGCAGTTTGAATATTTAAATGTCGGATTCTCGGTATGGAAGCCTTTTAACGCCGGAAGAGAAACAAGTTTCTTCAGACGCAAAGTCAAACTTTTCACTGACTGAGTTTGAATTAAATCAGAATTACAATATAATAAATCCAAACTATAAATGTCAAATGAAAATTTAATTATTTAATAATATTTCATCTGTTTTTGGGAGCTTCTATAAATTTGTGTCCAATAAAAAATGTCCGCCGACCGCCAGGGAGGTTTTTACTGTCAATGAAAATGTGTAATTTATGTTATAATATTGAGAGTAAACTCAATAACAAATCAAACGTATTGTTTTCAGTAACAACGCGACTGGAACTCAGACTTGACTTGAATTCGTATATTAAAGGACATTTGAGTTTTGCTCCAGATCTCCCAGAAGCCCTTGTTGTTCATGAAAGACTCAGAATAAACGGTTGAGTCATTCAGGCTCTCATCGCTGAAGTAAACTCGTCTGCGTTTCAAATGTTTCTCAACGTCATCGAGTACGTCTGCAGTGGAACAACGTTCAGCCCTGAAGACTCTGGACCAGAGATATTTTTTAAATGATTATTATTGATTATTGATTATTCTCTGAAATAGATTCTCAGATCAGACTGAAGGTTTCACTGGTTATTATTATTATTATTATTACAATTATTATAATAAATACACTCCAAATGTAACTTTGAACTGCTTTCTGTCTTCATGTGTGTCAGTCTGTGAATCAGAATCACAACCGTTTTATTGCACATACAAGGAATTCGACTCGGAGGAACAATCTAATATATATAATTATATATATATATATATACAGTATATATATATATATATATATATATTGATTGGACCATGAGAATTTATATGAGAATACTGATATACAGTATATATATATATATATATATATATACTGTATATATATATATATATATACTGTATATATATATATATTGATTGGACCATGAGAATTTATATGAGAATACTGATATACAGTATATATATATATATATACTGTATATATATATATATATACTGTATATATATATATATATATACTGTATATATATATATATATACTGTATATATATATATACTGTATATATGTATATATATATATATACTATATATATATATATATATACTGTATATATATATATATTAGATTTCCGGTGTAACGTTAGATAATGTAAGATATGACTCTTGAAGAGTGAAATAATAAAACAAAGCTTTGTGCTCTCTGAGCGTTGGCACCGATACATACTTGCCTCAGCCGATGGTTGTTTCTGGAAGTTGTGTTCCAGCTCGTGGTTCTACGCTGACTTCCTGTTTACTTGGTCCTGCAGATGTTTTCTAACTATTTACTCGTTGCTGAAGCTTGAAGCTGGTTATTATTCCACAGTTTACCAAACTACCAACACACCAGGTACGACTGGTCAACAGACCGGATCCTTCACAGGTACTTCACAGGAGAATAGATGAAGTTTAGAGTATAAGTACTTCACAGGAGAATAGATGAAGTTTAGAGTATAAGTACTTCACAGGAGAATAGATGAAGAGTTTTGTGGAGATGTCCTGGTTCTGGTCCAGGACTCTCATGTTCCTGCTGCTGTGGATTTGACACGATGCTGCCGGCTGAGTAACGTCTTCGACGGTCGCTTTGTTTACCGCTGCCCGTTTCGTGAATCAGCCGGCTTCACGGCAGCCTAACGGTCGCCATTCATCATCCCTCCATTGATGTTCCATTGCAGCGCTGCAGAGTGTTGAGCAGATCAGAGGCGGGTCTATTTGAGTGGATATAAGTGGGTTCTGAGGAGAGCACTGGAGACTCTGACTGTAATGGGTTTCTGACTGAGTCCCTGCTGGACTGGCCTGGTTTGGCACAGCATGGCATGGTTGTGGTTTTAACACGTCAGTAAATCACTCATCTGCTGAAAAATGTCACAGAATGAGTTCAATGTGTTCTAAGCTGAGCAGATGTCTAATCTTTGGTTGTGGTTTCAGAGGTGAATGATCGTCACGAACATGGACGCCAGATCCATCAGACTCTTTACATATCACACAATATATGGTTTTATTCATTTAGTCATCGGAGAGACCTAACGTCTCCACACGATGCAAGACCACATTTAATTAATTTTATTTTGTAGAGCCCAATATCACTAATTTGCCTCAGAGGGCTTTAGAGTCTGGACAGCATTCACCATCTTCTGTCCTTGGACCTTCACATCGGAACAGGAAGAACTCCTTTATCGGTCTGATACTGTAGACCTTTACGCTGCCTGTAGAACCTTTACGCTGCCTGTAGAACCTTTCCGCTGCCTGTAGACCTTTCCGCTGCCTGTAGAACCTTTACGCTGCCCGTAGAACCTTTACGCTGCCCGTAGAACCTTTACGCTGCCTGTAGACCTTTACGCTGCCTGTAGACCTTTACGCTGCCGTAGAACCTTTACGCTGCCCGTAGAACCTTTATGCTGCCCGTAGACCTTTACGCTGCCTGTAGAACCTTTACGCTGCCTGTAGACATTCACGCTGCCTGTAGAACCTTTACGCTGCCTGTATAACCTTTACACTGCCTGTAGACATTTACGCTGCCTGTAGAACCTTTTCGCTGCCTGTAGAACCTTTACGCTGCCTGTAGAACCTTTACGCTGCCTGTAGACCTTTACGCTGCCTGTAGAAACTTTACGCTGCCTGTAGACATTTACGCTGCCTGTAGAACCTTTACGCTGCCTGTATACATTTACGCTGCCTGCAGAACCTTCACGCTGCCTGTAGACATTCACGCTGCCTGTAGAACCTTTACGCTGCCTGTATAACCTTTACACTGCCTGTAGACATTTACGCTGCCTGTAGAACCTTTTCGCTGCCTGTAGAACCTTTACGCTGCCTGTAGAACCTTTACGCTGCCTGTAGACCTTTACGCTGCCTGTAGAAACTTTACGCTGCCTGTAGACATTTACGCTGCCTGCAGAACCTTTATACTGCCTGTAGAACCTTTACGCTGCCTGTATACATTTACGCTGCCTGCAGAACCTTCACGCTGCCTGTAGAACCTTTACGCTGCCTGCAGAACCTTTACACTGCCTGTAGAACCTTTACACTGCCTGTAGACCTTTACGCTGCCTGTAGACCTTTACGCTGCCTGTAGACCTTTACGCTGCCTGCAGACCTTTATGCTGCCTGTAGACCTTTACGCTGCCTGTAGACCTTTACGCTGCCTGCAGACCTTTACGCTGCCTGTAGACCTTTACGCTGCCTGTAGAACCTTTACGCTGCCTGTAGACCTTTACGCTGCCTGTAGACCTTTACACTGCCTGTAGAACCTTTACGCTGCCTGTGGAACCTTTAAGCTGCCTGTAGAACCTTTACGCTGCCTGTAGACCTTTACGCTGCCTGTAGACCTTTACGCTGCCTGTAGAACCTTTACGCTGCCTGTAGACATTTACGCTGCCTGTAGACATTCACGCTGCCTGTAGAACCTTTACGCTGCCTGTAGACATTTACGCTGCCTGTAGAACCTTTACGCTGCCTGTAGAACCTTTACGCTGCCTGTAGACATTTACGCTGCCTGCAGAACCTTTCGCTGCCTGTAGAACCTTTACGCTGCCTGTAGACATTTACGCTGCCTGCAGAACCTTTCGCTGCCTGCAGAACCTTTACGCTGCCTGCAGAACCTTTACGCTGCCTGTAGAACCTTTACGCTGCCTGTAGACCTTTACGCTGCCTGTAGAACCTTTACGCTGCCTGAAGAACCTTTACATTGCCTGTAGAACCTTTACGCTGCCTGTAGACCTTTACGCTGCCTGTAGAACCTTTACGCTGCCTGAAGAACCTTTACATTGCCTGTAGAACCTTTACGCTGCCTGTAGACCTTTACGCTGCCTGTAGAACCTTTACGCTGCCTGTAGAACCTTTACGCTGCCTGTAGACCTTTACGCTGCCTGTAGAACCTTTACGCTGCCTGTAGACATTTACGCTGCCTGTAGACATTCACGCTGCCTGTAGAACCTTTACGCTGCCTGTAGACATTTACGCTGCCTGTAGAACCTTTACGCTGCCTGTAGACCTTTACGCTGCCTGTCGAACCTTTACGCTGCCTGTCGAACCTTTATGCTGCCTGTAGACCTTTATGCTGCCTGTAGACCTTTACGCTGACTGTAGACCTTTACGCTGCCTGCAGACCTTTATGCTGCCTGTAGACCTTTACGCTGCCTGTAGAACCTTTACTTTGCCTGTAGAACCTTTACGCTGCCTGTAGAACCTTTACATTGCCTGTAGAACCTTTACGCTGCCTGTAGACATTTACGCTGCCTGTAGACATTTACGCTGCCTGTAGACATTCACGCTGCCCGTAGAACCTTTACGCTGCCCGTAGAACCTTTACGCTGCCCGTAGAACCTTTACACTGCCCGTAGACCTTTACGCTGCCTGTAGAACCTTTACGCTGCCTGTAGACCTTTACGCTGCCCGTAGAACCTTTACGCTGCCCGTAGAACCTTTACGCTGCCCGTAGAACCTTTACGCTGCCCGTAGACCTTTACGCTGCCCGTAGACCTTTACGCTGCCCGTAGAACCTTTACGCTGCCCGTAGAACCTTTACGCTGCCTGTAGACCTTTACGCTGCCCGTAGAACCTTTACGCTGCCCGTAGAACCTTTACGCTGCCTGTAGACCGAAAGTTACGAATGTAACTACGGTTCTATGAATCCTGGATGACCGCCAGAGGCAGTGCTTAACACTGGATATCTTCCGTCTCGCGCATGCGCAGGTCGAATATTTATATCAACAAAGTCACTCGTGACCTCAGATGACTCCCGTCGTCTATAAGTTCCGGTGTCATCCTGAGCTTCAGTCCTATGGAATCTTCTCGCGAGTTCACGGGATTCCGAGTGACCAAGAACTCTGGCGGTCATCCAGGATTCATAGAACCGTAGTTACATTCGGAACTTTCGTTCTATTTCATCCTTACTGACCGCCAGAGGCAGTGCTTAACACTGGATGACTTATACCAAAAGAGTCACGAGGAATCACAAGTACCCACCTTGTATCGCTCAGGCAGAGGAAGCTGGCCAGAGAACCCTCCCCAGTGGGTGAGGGGTGGCCACGTTCACTCTGTAGTGTCTGGTGAATGTGCTCGGTGAGGCCCCTGAGGCCGCAGCACATATATCCTCCACTGGCACACCTCTCAGGGCTGCCCCTGACGTGGAGACACTCCTGGTAGAGTGGCCCCTCACTCCGGATGGTAGAGGACGGTCGCTCGCCTTGTATGCATGGGCAATGGCCTCCACTATCCAGTGGGACAGGCGCTGTTTCGAAAGGGCACAGCCCTTCTTAGGCCCACCATAACTGATAAAGAGCTGCTCCGACCGCCGTATGCAAGCGGTGGCCTCCACATAAGCTCTGAGGGCCCGCACTGGGCACAGCAGCCTTGACCTCTCCTCTCCCAATGGGAGAGCTGGATAGTAATCGGTTTATATTTGAACGTATCCACACCCTTGGGAGAAACACTGCATTAGGCCAGAAAGTGACACCCAAGCCATCTGAGTTCCACCTCAGACATGATTCTTCCACTGACAGGGCATGCAGCTCGCACATTGAGCTGAATTGACGGCAAGGAGAAAACCGTTTTGCCGATAGCCATCTCGGCTCCGCCTGTGCCAGGGGTCCAAAAGGAGACAAGCATAAGGTGTCCAGTACCAAGGGTAGGTCCCATGCAGGGGAGACGGCCCTTATCTAGGAGGGACTGTAGAAACTCAGTACAGCAGGCACGGGGCGCTGTACTGGGACCTTGTTCTAAGCCGCACACCAGTCAGAACAGCTTCCACCTGTTCTTTGTACTGCAGGCAGGTAGACCGCGCACTGGCATTCAGAATAGTCAGTCAGACTGGTTCTATGCAGCCACTCAGCATCCGGTCGGGCCCTCCCGTGACCCATAGTTGAAGGCGGCAGGGATTGGAATGCCAAATCCGACCCTCTAGTTGCGACAGGAGATCCCTCCTGTCGGGGAAGAACTCTGAAAAGCTTATCGCAAAATCAGAGGGAATGGTGGAAAGGCATAAAGAAGATCCTCTGGCCACGTGTGAGCCAGGGCATCTTGACCCAGAGGGCTGGTCCTCTCCGTCAGGGAGACCCAGTGGGGGCAGTGGGTCGACACGTCTGGATGCAGCCGCCACTCTCACGGTGGAGGCTTGTGACGGAACAGGAAAACCACAACCTGGTTCCGTTCTCCTGGTGGGTACATTGCCCACAGGCTGGTCAGGCGAGGGGCCTCCCAAGTCAGAAGGCCACGGTGATCCCCGTAGCAACTTCTGCAGATCTGGTGCCCCATTGATAGTTCATGGGAAATCACAGCAGAGGTGCTGTCCACCGGACAAGCACATGCTTTCCCTTCAAATATGGAAGGAAGTGCTCGAGCGCTAGCTCTAGAACCTGGACCTGCGGTCTTTCAGCAGACAACTGCCCCCAGGCTGTCCTGTCACACTGCACCCCGCCTTGAGAGGCAGGCATCTGTTGTGACAATCTCCTGGTGGAATGGAACCGAGCCCCTGGGGCTCGGTTCCTGGGACACTGTTTGCCAGATATGCACTCCCTCCCTGGGGATAGTGAATAGGCACTGTTTCGATAATATTATTGCCCTGTATCTGTGCCACTTGGCATCCAAGTGAAGGCTGTTCAGCCATCTGCAAACCCAAGGGAACGACAGTTGAGGCAGCTGTCAGTTTACCCAATAGTCGGAGAAAGGATGTAGGGCAACCGTCTGCCCCCTCGGAAGGGGGAGAGGTTGAGGGGGTTGTTGTCCACATGCTGGGGCGACAGACAGGCCCTCATAGGGCCACACTAATGAAGGTTATGCTCTGAGAAGGGCTCAGGTAGCTCCTCTCCATGTTCACCTTGAGGCCCACCGGGCCACGTGAGAGAAGGCGAGCAGTGTCCTGTGGCGCCTGAAGCCAGGATGGCGCCTAGGTCAGCCAGTCGTCTAAGTACGGCAGTATGTTCACGCCCTGTGATTGCAGGGGGAAAGGACAGCAGTAACACACCCTGTGAACACCCATGGGGAGATGGGAGAGTCCAAATGGAAGCCCCCAGGACTGAAAGTGGCAGCCTTAAAAGGCGAATGTAGAAACTGCCTGTGGTGATGCACCATGGGAACAGGCGTCGATAGACGTGAACCACTCTCCCTTGGAAATCTGCTGCTGGGAGAAAGAACCCCGACAGCCGGCCCCGAGACATCTCCTGGCCCCCCTGCCGGGGGGACGGGGACGTAGGTAGGGTTGTATAGGTGGCGGTCCGGCCTCTCAGCAGGACGCCGAGGCCTGTGGCGGCTACTAGGGTAAGCTGGAGGCTGAGAAAACGGCCTTGTGGGGCCAAAGTGGGACCCCTAGGTCTGGGGTGCAGGCATGTCCCTGCAAAGACCAGAGAACTGCTGCCTGGTCTGGCTAGCTCTAACAGTCCGCTGAAGCGCCTGTATAGCAGCTGACTCAACAGCTCACCAGGTTCCACTGGGACAGTACGGAGGGTCCTCCTACATGCTCAGATAGGGGTGACTGCGCCAGCCAAACCTGGCGGCGAGTCTGAACCAGGGTGGACATCATACGTCCAAGTTCCCTCGACATCAAGGGAAAGCATGAGGTGGGAGAGGGAGTTGTCGATACGGTGCACAGCGCTGCTGTGTCATAAGCCCTGGATAGCAGGTCATCTTTGACCCGACATTGGGTCGAGGGCACCTGGCATCGGGCCTCAGAGTCTCCTCAGGGGAAACTATGATGGACGCAATAGTAGTCTAACTGGCTGGCATACGTGCAAGGCCAGATTTGCCACCTCCTGCATGGTCTGATGTAAGGTGGGAGAGAGCCCTGGTGTCTCCAGCATGCATGCAACTCCCTCAGATATTCCTCGGAGGGAGGAACAGAAAAGGTGGTGAGGGCGGGAAGGCGCCTGAAGAAGGCACTCACAGGTGGATGTTCCAGCTGCTGTGTATGCCAGGCGTGCAAGCGCCATACAAATGACCAGGGTAGGTTGGGCTGGATTCAGCTGCCCTGACAGGGGGAGGTAGACCTCACGCATCAGGTGTTCCACTTCGGCCAGCCTAGCAGACCTTACTGCTCAAGGCGTGATGCCGCAGGTCCTGCCTGGGTTCTCCGAGAGGCCCTGCCTCAGAAGCTCGAGGCTAATGGGGCGTTCACACCGGTCGCGTTGATTTTTTGACGCGCGTCGAGATTACATACAAAGTCTATGCACAGACGCGATGAGACTGGCGCGCCGTGATTTTGCGATGGCGCGGCGCGTTGGACGCGTTATTGCAGTGCGGTGGACGCGGTGGACGCGTTGGACGCCGCAAAATCGCCAACGCGCAAGTTGAAATTTTTCAACTTCTGCGAAATAATCGCGTGACGCTGTGGCGCGATAGCCTATCAGCGTTGAGTTGCTGCTCCCGTCATCAGTGCCGTAGCTCCTGCCGGTGCTGAATCACAAACAACAATGGAGGACAAATTAATAGTGGCGGTTTGTGGGTTCCCCGAGCTCTACGATACCTCATATCAATAGAGACCGGACCAAACTATGTGTATACATGTGTGTGTGTGTAAACCATACGGTACAAACAATGAATAGACGCTGCCGTATTTACGTCTACGTGACGTTATTGAGTGCTGGTGGAGCTGCTACGATGTTAGCATAGCCTAGCACCGATCCATCAGAGCTCCATTGAGAAGACAAGTAGCCTACAAATCGGCATCATTATGTAGTTATTTCGGAGTCCCTTTTTGTCGGAGAAGACAAGTACAAATCGGCATCATTATGTAGTTATTTCGGAGTCCCTTTTTGTCGGTTTATTTTCCGTTGAATCACAGCCAAATCAGTTTATGTTGTGTTCCTACAGCTGTAGTAAACAGCGACCGGTGGCTTGCTAGACACAGTGAATACAGCTCGATACAATCCACGGAGCTCCTCTGAACAATATTATGAACCAGACATGACTGCGTTTGGCATTCCGACGTTTGAGGGACTTCCACAACACGTACAAAGCAGCAATTGTCCTTATTCCTTTCACGGTTGATAGCGGAAAGTAATGGCGGCCAGGTGAACGGCTTCCAGTCGATAAACCACGCCCCCTCTCCGGCGCTACGAGATTTTGCGGCGTTTGGTCTGAACACGACCGGCGGCGCGTTGGACGCTTTTTTGCAGTGCGTTGGACGCGATTTTGCAGCGCGTCAAAAAATCAACGCGACCGGTGTGAACGCAGCATAAGGCAAGAGGTCAGGGCCATCCTCAGGCTGAAGAGGAGCTATACAGGTCCTACAGCCGGGAGAGTTTAACATGCCACTAGTTGATGCGGAATTCCAAATCAGTCTGAGCGGGAGCGCTCTGCTGAATGTCGAGAGAACAGGCAGGGGGCAGTCAGAGGAGAGTGATCCTTCAGACACTCTTCACTTGGCCAGCCGCTGCGGATATTGGTGACCCACCAGTTAGCCTGAGCGAGAGCACTCCGCCACTGTGGAAACAGGTCAGGCAAAGTCCTTATAGTGAGAGGGGAGCGAGGACACTCTCTTCACTAAGCTAGTTGCTGCAGATATTGGTGTCCCACCAGTTAGCTTGAGCGAGAGCACTCTGCTACTGTGAAAAACGGACAAAAAAGAACACAGTCCGTACAGTGAGAGGGGAGCGAGGACACTCTTCACTAAGATAGTTGCTGCAGATATTGGTGTCCCACCAGTTAGCTTGAGCGAGAGCACTCTGCCACTGTGGAAACAGGTCAGGCAAAGTCCTTATAGTGAGAGGGGAGCGAGGACACTCTCTTCACTAGGATAGTTGCTGCAGATATTGGTGTCCCACCAGTTAGCTTGAGCGAGAGCACTCTGCTACTGTAAAAAACGGACAAAAAAGAACACAGTCCGTACAGTGAGAGGGGAGCGAGGACACTCTTCACTAAGATAGTTGCTGCAGATATTGGTGTCCCACCAGTTAGCTTGAGCGAGAGCACTCTGCCACTGTGGAAACAGGTCAGGCAAAGTCCTTATAGTGAGAGGGGAGCGAGGACACTCTCTTCACTAAGCTAGTTGCTGCAGATATTTGTGTCCCACCAGTTAGCTTGAGCGAGAGCACTCTGCCACTGTGGAAACAGGTCAGGAAAACAGTCCTGATGGTGAGAGGGGAGCGAGGACACTCTCTTCACTAGGATAGTTGCTGCAGATATTGGTGTCCCACCAGTTAGCTTGAGCGAGAGCACTCTGCTACTGTGAAAAACGGACAAAAAAGAACACAGTCCTTACAGTGAGAGGGGAGCGAGGACACTCTCTTCACTTGGACAGTTGCTGGAACTCTTGGTGTGCTACCAGTTAGCCTGAGCGAGGGCACTCTGCTAACTGATATCCGCGACTGATATGGCCATAATGTTTACAACAATCAATGGACACAATCAGAGTATTAGCTTTAGTCTAGTTAGCTGGAGCGAACTCGACAGCCGTAATGCGTAAAAACATCAATGGGCACAACCTCAATGTTGATTTAGTATAACTAGCATTCACCGAGTTTAGCCTGAGCGAACACACTCTGCTAACTGTGATAGTTGTAATGCTACAAAGTTGATGGCCACAGCCCCAGTATCAGCTTTGTTTAGCTAGTTTCTTTGTTTAGCTAGTTTCCCACTGAGTTAACCTGAGAGGGGACGCTCTGTTAACTGTGACAGCCGTAAGGATACAAAGTTGATGGACACAGCCCCAGTATCAGCTCTGTTTAGCTAGCTTCCCACTGAGTTAACCTGAGCGGGGACGCTCTGTTAACTGTGACGGCCGGAAGGTTTACAAAGTTGATGGACGCAGTCCCAGCTAGCATCTCACCAAGTTAGCCTGAGTGAAGACACTGCTAACTGCGAATTACGTCAGATGTAAAGATGAAATCTCAACGTAACACTGTGAAGGGCGGGCCGACAGCGTAATTCTACGCTCTCGTTAGCGCGCCACTCGATTAACTAGAGCGGAAGCGCTCTGCCAACCGTGGAACAAACAACTGTTATAGAAACCAATGTTAATCGATCTTACCGATTGCTGTCATCACGACTTAGGTGGCCCTTATCAGACTGGTGACGACCGATGATAGGGGCGTCCACCAGTCCGGGGCTCGATGTCCGAACGGCGAACACACCGTTCCCTCCGAAGAGGGACAGCTCGTCGCAGCCTTTGGAGGGCGAGAGAACCGCAACTCCGACCGGTGGTCACAAGGCTACAGCGACGAGCTCTAATATGTCTTGATCGTAGACACATCCTTGTTTATGCTACCATGGTAGTCAACCTGCGTAGCGAGAAGATGAAAAAGGACTGAAGCTCAGGATGACACCGGAACTTATAGACGACGGGAGTCATCTGAGGTCACGAGTGACTTTGTTGATATAAATATTCGACCTGCGCATGCGCGAGACGGAAGATATCCAGTGTTAAGCACTGCCTCTGGCGGTCAGTAAGGATGAAATAGAACTTTACGCTGCCTGTAGAACCTTTACGCTGCCCGTAGAACCTTTACGCTGCCTGTAGAACCTTTACGCTGCCTGATCTCTGATCGTTTGAACCGAAAGTTGCAAACAAAGCTGTTCCTGCTGTTGTGGATTTTTGAAAACAGTGTTTGTGAATCACAGTGACACAAATTGAGCAATAACGTAAAGAGCTTTGAACCCATCTAACCCACGTCCGGGTCCACCAGAGAGGACTATCTCCGGTTCAGGGACTAGTTTGGCTCCATGGACAGTAGCGTTTGTCAGTCGGCCCTTTAGTTCCTGAAATATCTGAACCTTTATGGATGGATTGGATCCTGTAGCTGACGAGATGGTGAACAGGAGCGGTCACATCTTCATGCAGCCTCATGCTGACAGTAGGAACCAGCTGAGTCTTGACTTCGTGGTGAAGGTGTCTGCTGACGTGAGAACAATCAGTGTTCCACTTCTTTTATCGTCTTTGAGCGGCTCCCTGTGGAGTCGACAGATCTGTGAATTGCCGGTGGAGTCGGTGGCGTCTCCGTCGTCTTGTTCACATCAGAGAGGCTCTTACAGCAGCACCGTTCAGCTGTCATCCCAACACAGAGCTGCTCTCTGATCTGTGGGTTCCTGACTGAACCCGGCGCTTCAGGAGGCGGTGAAGGAGCGACTGTGTGAGGATCAGCTGCTCAGCCTGTTCACATAAACCCTGAGAGGAGTCCTGGACCAGCAGAGGGAGACCTTCTCTGATGTTTCACTTCAGCAAAAGTAGAAATACTAATAAAATCACCAGAAATAACATGCAGAATAGTCTATATCATAATTATTGATGCATTCATGTGTTCATAACTTTAATGTTTAAGGTCGAGCTCATTCTGATGACTTCTTATTACTTTGGGTAGATATAAGGAAAGACCGGTTTCATATTTTAGATATTTTATAAGCTGTTGAACTCATAAATGAACTAAAGTACCTTCTACACAAACTGAGGGTTTCCTCTGTGAACATGTTTCTGTACATCAGGTTCTCTCTGTGTGTGTTCCTGTTTATATATTAATAAAACTCAACATAGAGTTTTGTTCGAGAGATGAAGACAATGATGGACTTAGCTCCATCTGACTGCTCTGATGGACAGCTGAAGAGGAAAGAGGTATTACTGGAATGTTGTTTGCAGCGTAACAACTCAGCTGCCACGGCACTCCTGTCTCTCTGTCCTGTTGTGTCTTCATGCCTTCTATGTCTTATGAAAAGATGTTGAAAATACGTCGTTGTCGTTGTCGTTGTCGTGTCCTTGAACACATCAACTTGTCCGCCTAAAACTGGATGCGTCACATTCCTACAACAGTTTGCCTCGAGGCTCTTGACTTTAAAAGGAAAGTTACATTTACTTTGTCAATGAGTTTATTGGGAGCAGGAACGTGACGAACCTCTGGTTCTGAAGAAGAAGAGGCTGTTTGTTCTTCGTTCATGGAGATGAAGGTGTTTGTGGTGTTTGTGGTGTTTGTGATCCTCGGACTCGGTGAGTAACCTTCAGCCTCAGCTTCATTGAGCCTCGTTCACCAGCAGCTCAGTTTCTCTTTAAAATGAAGACTTTTCAAAACTGTTAAAATCAAAAGAAGTCCTGATATCACAGTAGTTTGCATTGTGTTCTGTGTATTATTGAGTTTACATAATAACATATTGGTAATAAGCAGTTCAATCAGACAGATTATTCTCCTGTTTCACCTTTTATTGAAGATGTTAAATATACTTTTGGTACTCTCAGTATATGTTGATGATAATACTTTTGTACTTTTACTAAGTAACATTCTGAATGCAGAGTATTTCTAAACTGTAGTATAGAGTATAGAGTACTTCTTCCACCTCAGTATTGTGATATTGTCCACATATTCAATCTCTTTGAGAAGAAGTGCGATGTTAAAATATTGATGTTTCATTTAGTCTCTCTGTATGTTAGTTATTGTTGAAGGTTTGTGTAAAAAATATGTCTAAAATTAAACAACTCAACATTCATTTGAGTTGTTTAGAGTATTTAAATATGTATGTATCTAGCTTTTGTCTACTTTAATGTCCTTCTATATCTAAGTACATGAAGGTAAAAGTGTCCATATCATAATAAATGAGACATCCACATTGTGTGTCTGGCCTCACAGTTTCCCAGCATGCTTCAGGTGTGGAGGTGTCTGAGGGGGTGGAGTCTGTCCTGCTGCCCTGCGTGGTATCTTGGTCTAATGTCACTAAAGTGGTGTGGAGCCTCGCTGGTTCCAATCCCTCAACCGTCCACCAGCATCAGGACGAAGGTGAGCTTCGTTTTCAAAACCAGCATTACAGCAGACGGACTTCAATGTCAGCTGACGCTCTGACAACTGGAGACTTCAGCCTCACTCTGAAAGAACCCCGCCTCTCTGACAGCGGCTGCTACACCTGCACCTTCTACAGAAATGAAGTTAAAACGAGCTGGACAACTGTCCGTCTGCAGGTCATAGGTAAGGAACAATTCCCTTCTGGATTTGAACTGGACACTGTGTGTAGGCGCCAAAGAGGACCAGTTAAATTTGTTATTATGATAAAGTAAACTGGGGCATGAATTGGCACCTGTTGATGGCATCATTGTCTTGTTAGTACCAGCTGTTCATAGGGCATGCAGCTGTGTACAGGTCCTGTAGTGTCCACAGGGTCCTGGAGGTGTACAGGTCCTGTAGTGTCCACAGGGTCCTGGAGGTGTACAGGTCCTGTAGTGTCCACAGGGTCCTGGAGGTGTACAGGTCCTGTAGTGTCCACAGGGTCCTGTAGGTGTACAGGTCCTGTAGTGTTCACAGGGTCCTGGAGGTATACAGGTCCTGAACGATGGACAGTGTCCTGGGAGCGTACAGGTCCTGTAGTGTCCACAGGGTCCTGGAGGTATACAGGTCCTGAATGATGCACAAGGTCCTGGAGGCTCACAGGCCCTGTAGGGTCCACAGGGTCCTGGAGGTGTACAGGTCCTGTAGTGTCCACATGGTCCTAGAGGTGTACAGGTCCTGTAGTGTCCACATGGTCCTAGAGGTGTACAGGTCCTGTAGTGTTCATAGGGTCCTGGAGGTATACAGGTCCTGAACGATGGACAGTGTCCTGGGAGCGTACAGGTCCTGTAGTGTCCACAGGGTCCTGGAGGTATACAGGTCCTGAATGATGCACAAGGTCCTGGAGGCTCACAGGCCCTGTAGGGTCCACAGGGTCCTGGAGGTGTACAGGTCCTGTAGTGTCCACATGGTCCTAGAGGTGTACAGGTCCTGTAGTGTCCACAGGGTCCTAGAGGTGTACAGGTCCTGTAGTGTTCATAGGGTCCTGGAGGTATACAGGTCCTGAACAATGCACAGGGTCCTGGGAGCGTACAGGTCCTGTAGTGTCCATAGGGTCCTAGAGGTGTACAGGTCCTGTAGTGTCCACAGGGTCCTGGAGGTATACAGGTCCTGAATGATGCACAAGGTCCTGGAGACTCACAGGCCCTGTAGGGTCCACAGGGTCCTGGAGGTGTACAGGTCCTGTAGTGTCCACAGGGTCCTAGAGGTGTACAGGTCCTGTAGTGTTCATAGGGTCCTGGAGGTATACAGGTCCTGAACAATGCACAGGGTCCTGGGAGCGTACATGTCCTGTAGTGTCCACAGGGTCCTAGAGGTGTACAGGTCCTTAAGTGTCCACAGGGTCCTAGAGGCGTACAGGTCCTGTAGTGTCCACAGGGTCCTAGAGGCGTACAGGTCCTGTAGGGTCCACAGGGTCCTAGAGGCGTACAGGTCCTGTAGGGTCCACAGGGTCCACAGGGTTTTGGAGGCGTACAGGTTTCAGTCTGCCCATGTCTTTGGCAGTGGCAGCAGCATACAAGATGATGATGAAGGTAATATCGAGTTCTCTTAATACGTATGTTAAAAATGTGAAACGAATATATAAAAAGAATATTTCAGGATCATGTGAAGTTCATGTTGTTGATTATGTCACCCACAGAACCGTCCAGTCCTCTGGTTGTTCTACAGTTTTTTCTACAGTTTATTATACTGGTTGTTCTACTGGCTTTGGGCATACTAGTATATCTTCAGTACTACACCATCACAGGTATGTTGTATGTCGTCACAGGACCTGTGAGCGCCTCTAGTACAGTTTGTGTTTGTGCAGCTGATGTTGTGGTTTGTTCTCCTCTCAGTCTCCAGGGTGGCGGTGAAACAGGGGGTGCGGTTTGTCAAGCTTCCTTTCAAAACCCAACTCCTGCTGCCTGAGGACACCACAGTGGAGTGGAGCCGCTGTGCCCCCGAGCCCATGAAGGTCCACGAGTATCGGAACGGCGGCAACTATCCTGTCAGACAAGACGAGTCTTACTGCGACCGCACAAAGATGGAAATGGACCCACTACATACTAGAGACCTCAGTCTGTCCCTGAGGAACCCCTGCTTCAGAGACAGTGGCTCCTACATCTGCACCGTCCACAAGGACAGAGAAATCCTGACCCAGAAAGTAGTACGGCTCAGAGTCAACGGTCAGTGTAGGCCACTGGTCCTGCTGCCATCAGTATCACTGCTGCTGCCGTGAAAATTAAAAATGATGTTGTGCTCTGTTTCCCTCTTAGATGTCCGGGAGGTGGTGGAGGTCTGGGAGTTAGGTGAATCTGTCACGCTGCCCTTCGAAACTAGAGCTCAGCTGCCTGGAGATGCGACAGTGGAGTGGCACGCATACATGATGGTCCATGTGTTTAAGAACGGCCAAGACCAGTCTGAGGATCAGGACCACTCTTACAGAGGCCGCACAAAGATGAAGGAAAACCCGCTGGAAACTGGAGATCTGAGCCTGACCCTGAGTAACATCACTGACGTAGACTTCGGTGTATACGTCTGCACTGTCCGCAGGGACGAGGACATCATATGGAAGAGAGAAGTGCTGCTCAAAGGTCAGTACTGAAGTTACAGGTCAGGGGTCAGATCCCTACCATCTACCATCAGTAGACCGCTACAGCAATGCTGTACAGCTGATGTTGTGGTCTACTGTCCTAGACTGGTCTCGTCCTGCATTCATAGCTATACCTACAAAAATAATGTAATTCGTTGATGTATCACGGAAGTATTTTGGTAAAAGTATAAAGACAAAGATGGCAAAAGCCCAAATAGAGCAGACGTGAGGTGGACGGGTCAAACAAGCAGTGATCTTTCCTCCAGGAGACCGTTGTTTGTTCCTGAGAATATGAAACGAGAAGTCATTGTTGCGTAACTTGTGTTCTTCAGTAACAACACTTCTGTAGTTATTCTTCTGAAGGACATACAGGTCCTTAAGTGTCCACAGGGTCCTGGAGACCAAGTGCTAAATATTAGCGAGGACTGAGCCTGTTTCTCCGTCCGAACGACAGAAAAGACGTGACTTTAACAGATGCATGAAGCCGGTAATGTCACAGGTTCCATGTGTTGTGACCACCTGTTGTCTCCTCTTCACAGAGAGAGGATGGTTCGGGTTTTAAAGAAGAACGGACCTTGAACCAAACGCCACCCCTGAACACTGAACCAGCTAATGTCCTCTCTGGAACTCCTTCCTCTTACTGTCCATCTCTGTCACATCTTCTGTGAAAGAGACATGATGGTTTGGATGTTTAAACCGGCGGTCACGTGACTTTGACTTTGAGATGGCGTCTCCTGACATCGCACGTCCAGCAGAGGACGCCGTCTCACTCTTTGTTAAACTTGGGCTTTTGCTTCCTGTCAGCTTATTTCAATTCTTTCTCCAAGTCTTGCAGCTCTGAGTGTCTCCGGGTATTTTTGGGCCTTTCCTCTGTCCCTGTGGATTGGAGTCCGGTTCTTGTCTTGAGATGTTCTGTGTGTCCTCCTGGCTGTGGTGGTCTTTAGGCTTTAGGATGCAGCACCTGTATCCTGTTTGTTGGGGAGCTTTTTGGTGGTTTTCTCTGTCTCCGTCTGAGCATCAGTGATGTTGGTGACAAGAGGTGCCTGCAAAGAGCTAAACGGAGATTAAAAGACAAAACCCACCCAGAGGTAAAGAGAAGTAATCAGCTGATGAACCAGCAGCCTTCAGAGGTGTGAGACTCTTAAAGTCGTCCTCCACATTTAGTTTTTCTGTTGAAGTAAAACGGGACGAGAAAAATAAATCAATAAATGAACCTTGTGAGTCCTGAATGCTTAGCGGTGTTATGGGGAAATATGTCATAGTCTTATGCTTTAGGGTTAAAGAATGTAAGTCTTTAAAAGTGTAGGCACCAAACACTTTTTCAGTAGATGATTCTAGTAAGGTTTGCATCCAGGTGTCTTGTTATCTGTTATCTTGTTATCTGTTATCCTGTGCATTGTTTCTGTCTTCAAAGACGGAGACACACAGAGGTCTTGATTACGGTATTTCCTTTATGAGCATTAGCTGAAGGGCATGACCCTCTTTAGGCCGATATGATGAGTGATGGTAAAACAGGTTTATTCCGTCTCTGCAATACTGTGACTTAACTCTTTGACCAGGTCACAGTGACATCAAAGGAAGCATCTGGCTGAGTGTATCCATGGTTTATTGTGGGGCAAACTGATAACAAAGGGATTTGTAAACAGGCCATAAAGCGCCTTCAGGGTATCGTAAAGACAGGACACTATGCTTCAAAGGAAAACATCTGCCTTGACTTGTTTTCCTCTTCTGTCTTCTTTGTTTATTCTTGTTTGCAAAGCAAGATAACGGCATGCTGGCTGAGCATAAATGTCCATGCATTTGAATGTGTTGTCAGAGCACCTCTTGCAGATGACGGTGATGTATCTGTGAGACTGTGTTCTCTTTGCTTGCAAGCAAATAAATTGACTATTACAACTTTGATCCTTCATCCAGACTCTGTTTTGTTTTATATTTAGTTGAAAACTTTGACACTCTTCTCCCGACTATTCATAGAAATATTCCACAACAGCGGTCGCTAACATTAGCATGCCAGCTACACTGAAGACTCCTCTGAGTTCTCCATTATGTGTCTTCATCACTGTTTGTTTATCTTTGGAAATAAAAAATATATAGGAATCTGTTGATGTAGAGCACACGTGTCAAACTCAAGGCCCGTGGGCCGAATTCTGCCCGCCACGTCATTGTATGTGGCCCGGCCGCAAATCCGCCAGCAAAAACAAAAAATATAAAAATATATTTCTTTTTTTTTTTTTTGGAAAAATTATTAAAAGTTAGACTTGAAAATAAAAGTATCCCCATGGTTGAAATGATGAGATAGAAAGTTGAAATGATGAGATAGCATGTTGTCTGTGTACCGACATTAAAACGATCACAACAGGTGGACAGGAGAGGCAACAGCCCGAAAAGAGGTTTCCAACGATTGAAAAAGATCGACAAATAATCCCAAAATGAGGGAAGAAAATGTAATGAAAGATGGGAAAGTGAATACATGTTTGTGCTTCAAGGAGAAAAACGGGTCTGTCTTCTGTGTTATGAGGCGTGTCGGTGATGAAGGATACAATTCACGTCGGCATTTTGACACCAAACACGGAGCTAAATTTAGCCTCCAAGAAAAACATCAAACTGTCCAAGAATTAAAAGGCAGACTGCAATCACAGCAGAATATATTTACACAGCTACAGCCCAGTGCATGCTGAAGGTATGTGAGCAGAGCTCCGACCAGATACAGACTTTTACAAATGTCAGTTTGTGAAGAAACACCATCGCAGACCGAGTTCATGAACTAGCAGCAATCTAACAACACAGCAGCTAAGAGACGAGCAGGTACTTGTGTTTTTAATGAGCTGTTGATGAAAGCACAGACAACACGGATACATCATCTATCCATCTTCATCAGACCTGACTCTCAGTGAGGAGCTCTTGGATGTAGCTGCCATGCACAGGACGATGACAGGGAGGAACATTAGTGATGCAGAGAGGTGACACAAACAGCTTTGAACAAAGTTAATGTCATAACTTGTGTTTGATATTTGTCTTTGTTATTTTCTTTAATAGTTTGATCTTTAATAGAGTAATGTGGGTTTCTTAACCCTCAATTTAAATGATTTATGTTATAACAGAAATGTTTAAATATCATTTTTCATTTATATAACTGCATGTACAATATTTTTACACTTGAATAAACAATAATCAAATGCAGAGAGTTATTTAACAATATGTTCGGGAGAAGTTAGTTATACAGTCTTACAGTTACAACCGGCCCTTTGAGGGCGACCGTGATGCTGATGTGGCCCAGAGTGGAGATGAGTTTGAGACCCCTGGTGTAGAGGGACTACTTTTACTTTTTTAAATGTCTATAGAAAAGCAGTTTATTTAGCATTCTGCACAAAAATAAAGTTTTACTGATGAAGTTGTAATCGCTGCTTGAAAGTTTGTTTGACGTCCCACAGATTCATATTTGTAGTACCTGTCCTGTATTCTTCTGTCTCGTGTTGACGAGTCGTATTGGGAACAATAAAGCATCCATCTACCCATGACAGCAGTTGATCGTATGAGAGGAACCTTCTGGAACCTTCCGGCCGGTTTGCATCTTTAAGGTGCGTTTTCTGTCGGGAGGATTTCCTTTGAGGTCATGAAAACACGTTTAAATCAATCAGATCAACAATGAAAAGGTCTTTATTTCAGCACCGAGTCAATAACAAACAAACAGCTTTAATAACAGAGAAAATAAATGTTTGATGAATAAATCTCTGTCATAAAGTTTTAATGTTCGAAACTTTAACCCTTAATGTTTCTGTGGAAGTCTGCATGCTTCCACTGGTCACAGCGCTATGGATTGTGGGTAATTCTCTCGGGCGACGAGCTGACAGAACTAAACCCTCACAGTGAGTCTCCGTGAAGATCAGCTGCTGTTAGAAGTTCAAACTCAGTTCAACGAAAAACTACAAGTCAGAGGACTTTCTGTCCATCAGTCCAACGTCTCCTGGAGGTTCACAGGTCGGCCAGCAGCAGACATTACACTTCTTCTTCTCTGCCATTAAAAGAAGCTACACAGTGAAGCTTTGCACCAGTTTATATAGAATGACGTTGTTACAGACATGACATCACACTTTAACACCAACTGTTAGTTTTAAACATGACTCCTGGACTCAAAGGTCCGTTTAAGGTGGAGTTTAGTGGTCATTCCACCTTAAGAGAGTCCGCAGAGACGCTCGCTGACGTCCCACAGTTTGCGGGCCACGCCGTCGTCTCGTCCCCGGGGGGTCACGTCCTCCACGGCGCAGCAGGAGAAGTAGCGTCCGCTCAGGGGTTCGATTCCCTCCTGCAGGGAGCAGTGCAGCGTGGTCTGAGCTCCGGCCTCCGGGTCCAGGAACAGCAGCCGGGCGATGGGCTCGATGAAGACCTTCTGCCACAGGCTGACGTTACGGGACAGCCCGGTCCGGACCACACCTGGGGGGGAGCGAGGCACACCTGGAGGTCAGGTACGTCGGTTTAAAGATCACCTGACGGACCATCGGGTCTCGTATCTGTCACCTCGTGTCTTTTCAAAATAAACTTCACAGGAAACTACTCGGTTAGGTTAAAAACAAAGAACGCAGACTTCACGTCTTTGAAAACATCTCAGTGTTCACGTCACACAGGAACTACTGGAGATACCAGTTTCACTTCCATGAACATGTTTCACTGCACTCCTCTGAGAGTTATTCGACTCCTTTAACTCGTTTGGTTCTTCTTCATGTTGTCTAAAGTTTAAATTCATCTGTTTTTTTAATGAGCATTTTCAGTTTGAGGGGAAACGTAGAAATCCGTCCAAAAGCAAAAAGAGTTCCATTAGGATGTGAACTTGGTGGACTTTTCTTTAAAACTACTTCCTGTTGGTGCAGCTGCAGGTTAGGAGGAAGTGGAATCATGTGTCCCGTCAGTGTGGAGACAGTTAGAGGCAAAGATCAGGAACAAGGACGGGTTGATGTCTCTCAGAAAGGAGTCCTGGAGGAGTCTGGTTACCTGGGTGGAGGCTGTAATGGTTTCTGGTTACCTGGGTGGAGGCTGTAATGGTTTCTGGTTACCTGGGTGGAGGCTGTAATGGTTTCTGGTTACCTGAGTGGAGGTTGTAATGGTTTCTGGTTACTGGAGTGGAGGCTGTAATGGTTTCTGGTTACCTGAGTGGAGGCTGTAATGGTTTCTGGTTACCTGAGTGGACGCTGTAATGGTTTCTGGTTACCTGAGTGGACGCTGTAATGGTTTCTGGTTACCGGAGTGGACGCTGTAATGGTTTCTGGTTACCGGAGTGGACGCTGTAATGGTTTCTGGTTACCTGAGTGGACGCTGTAATGGTTTCTGGTTACCTGAGTGGAGGTTGTAATGGTTTCTGGTTACCTGAGTGGAGGTTGTAATGGTTTCTGGTTACCTGAGTGGAGGTTGTAATGGTTTCTGGTTACCTGAGTGGAGGTTGTAATGGTTTCTGGTTACCTGAGTGGACGCTGTAATGGTTTCTGGTTACCTGAGTGGAGGTTGTAATGGTTTCTGGTTACCTGAGTGGAGGTTGTAATGGTTTCTGGTTACCTGAGTGGAGGTTGTAATGGTTTCTGGTTACCTGAGTGGAGGTTGTAATGGTTTCTGGTTACCTGAGTGGACGCTGTAATGGTTTCTGGTTACCGGAGTGGACGCTGTAATGGTTTCTGGTTACCTGAGTGGACGCTGTAATGGTTTCTGGTTACCTGAGTGGACGCTGTAATGGTTTCTGGTTACCTGAGTGGAGGTTGTAATGGTTTCTGGTTACCGGAGTGGACGCTGTAATGGTTTCTGGTTACCTGAGTGGACGCTGTAATGGTTTCTGGTTACCGGAGTGGATGCTGTAATGGTTTCTGGTTACCCGAGTGGACGCTGTAATGGTTTCTGGTTACCGGAGTGGACGCTGTAATGGTTTCTGGTTACCTGAGTGGAGGTTGTAATGGTTTCTGGTTACCTGAGTGGAGGTTGTAATGGTTTCTGGTTACCTGAGTGGACGCTGTAATGGTTTCTGGTTACCTGAGTGGACGCTGTAATGGTTTCTGGTTACCTGAGTGGACGCTGTAATGGTTTCTGGTTACCGGAGTGGACGCTGTAATGGTTTCTGGTTACCTGGGTGGACGCTGTAATGGTTTCTGGTTACCTGAGTGGAGGTTGTAATGGTTTCTGGTTACCTGAGTGGACGCTGTAATGGTTTCTGGTTACCTGAGTGGACGCTGTAATGGTTTCTGGTTACCTGAGTGGACGCTGTAATGGTTTCTGGTTACCGGAGTGGACGCTGTAATGGTTTCTGGTTACCTGGGTGGACGCTGTAACAGGTGACGTTGGAGCCTTTCAGCCTTTTGGCGAGCTCGTGGGTGAAGAGCATGTTGCACAGTTTGCTGTTGCAGTATGCATGGAAGAACTGCCAGCTGTAGCGGCCGGTGCCCAGGTGTCTGTTCACCACCAGAGCCTGAACACAACACAAGAAGAAGTTCAGTTAACACAGGATCACCTGAGTGACGTCATCACTGTGAAGCCTGGAGCTGCAGAGGAGGAACGTCTTCGTTTTAAATGTAAATGTTTTCAGGTTCTTATTCATTCTTTCTTCCTCCCACTTTTATTTATTCTATCTGTAAAATGTTTTCTGTTATATTTTTAAATATTCTGAATGAAATGTGCTGAACAAATAAAGGTTATTATTATTGATGAAGTGTGAGGCTTGTATTAGCAGTAGAATGTCCCGTGTGACATCACTAGATGGTTAACACTGATGAACACTGAAGAGCACTGAAAGGAGCTGAAGTGTGGAAGCAGAGTTGAATACTTGGCGTTGGTGTGTTGATAAAACATTGTGTGGATTGTGAAAGCAGCTGAAGTGTTAACATGTCGCGTCTCATGGACTCACCTCCGGGTCAACGTGTCCCCAGCGGTACGCCATGGAAGACACAGTGACCACGCGTCCCCCCCCCGCCTCCTTCAGACGCTCCATCAGCAGGTACGTCAACAGGAAGTGACCCAGGTGGTTCACCCCGAACTCAATGCCGAAACCGTCCTCCGTCCTCCCGTCGGCCACCAGACCTGCAGGACAGACGGAGTTTACATGAGCAGCCAATCAAAAAGATCCGTGTGTGTCCCTTTAAGTTCAAGTGTCCGACCAATCAGACGCCTCTGTGACGCTGAAACACGCAAACGTGAACCATAACAAATGCTATTTGATGAGGAAACATGTAATTACATGTAAAAGAAAATTATAAAAACGAGCTTACAAACTGTTTAAAGTTGAATTGTCATGTATTTAGGACCTTTAATATCCATTCTTGTATCAATCACTGTTTGTCTGGTTTACATTTAGGACCTTTAATCTTCTGTCAATATTTTTCTTTGAAATGTAAAAATATTCATAAAAATGTAAACATGAAAACAAACAAACAGACTTAAATCATTTTTAATTATTGGTACACAACACATTAAGTGGAAAAACTTAATTAAAAAATAAACATGATGACAAAATGTTAAATACAATTTGTTTGTTAAACTGGAGTGAAGCCATGATGATTGATGACGGCTGCATTCCACATCAGGTGTGCCGCCGCACTGCTCGTTCAAATATCTGCTGTCAACACGGCGTTTCTCCTGGAACATCGTGATCTACAGCTTCTGTTGTTTCACCAACGACTTCACAAATAACATAAAGAGAGAGTTTGGTTTCTGCCATGTTCCTACGGAAGCCCAGAACGGCCAAACCAAGCAGCGACTCGAGAGAAACTTTTACATCTTTGCGTTACCTGAACGCACCGTAGTTCTCAACACGCTGGTGAAGCTACGACGTACGACGCGGCGAGTTCACTGACCAGTCACCGTGTCTAAATTAGCATAGTCATGACTCGACCTCCACTTTATGCAAATAAGGCAACGTGCAATCTGCAACATCACCACTAGATGGCACCAAACTCTACACACTGTCCCTTTAAGTAAACGTACCGTGAAATACCCGACAATCAAAAGTCCTGCATTAAAAACATTACGTATCAACAAAATGTATTTAAAGTATCAAAAGTATAAATGACCCTCTGCAAGTGTTTCACTATCTATTGTGTTATGATTCCTGAAAAGTACAACAGTTACCTCTGAAATGTAGTGGAGTAGAAGTAGAAAGTAGTTTGATCTACAAATGTATTTCAAAAGTATTTGAGAAAATGTACTTTGCTACATTCCCGTCACTGGTGATATCTTTTGTTAGTGCGTTCACATCGGACTTCATCTGGAGCCACAAGATGTTTTATCTCACTTTTAAATATGATAAATAATTTGTCTTTCTCTTACAGTGTGTGTTTGTTTGTGTCTTTGTGTGTGTGTTTGTTTGTTTGTTTGTTTGTGTGTTTGTGTGTGTTTGTTTGTGGCTTTGTGTGTGTGTGTGTGTTTGTTTACCAGCGTTGTTGATGAGCAGATCCAACCTGGACTCAGTTTTCAGGAACTGTTCAGTGAAGCAGCGGACCGACTTCAGACTGGCGAGGTCCAACTGGATGAAGAGGACGTCAGTACTTCCTGTTTCCTGGAACGAGATCATCATCAGGTGACGATGTCGGGTATTTACTATAATCACACCACAGACTGTTAAGAAAAGAGTCAGATAGTCAAGATGTTACATACACAGAGTTGAGTAAAGGGAGTGAATTGTAAAACAGATTGTCCTCCAACTAACGCTTCAACTCCTTTCAGTTTAGACAATTTATACCTCGACTCCTCGTAGTGAACTCCAGCTTGTTGCTTAGAGCTGAACTCTGTTCTTTATGCAACACTTCAGCTGCTTTCACACATTTCAGCTGAGTCCACTCGTCCACTTCAACTCCTTTCATCGCTTACATTTCGACTGGAAGTTCCTCTCTAAGTTTCACTCTAACTTCTTTGGGTTTTTACATTTGAAATGGAAGTTCCCTTCCTGCCAGTAAACTTAAATTACATTACATACGCAGCACTTCAGCTGCTTTCGCTGCGTCGGCTTCTTCCAAAGATTCTGCTTTAACTTGCACTTCAACTCTCTCAAACCCTGAGTGACCCGTCACCGCTCCTCAACCAGTAACAGTCGGAGTGATTTACTGAAGGCAGGAT